>VXBW01003571.1:251067-290803 GCA_013400375.1 Thinocorus orbignyianus
AAAAATTAGTTCTACTTTGGATCCTACATAGAAAAATTAAAATTTCATATCAACTTAGTTATTTGATACATACGTATCAAGAAATTTCATATCAGCTTATTTTCCCCAATTTAGGAATAAATAGCTCTTATTCTGGAGACACAATTTCAGGCATAGCAGTGCTCCATGCAAATAAGGAGTGACTTGCATACATACAGTCAGTCATACCTTAAAAATCTAGGGAGTATTTCTCTTGACTGTGGAAATTTTACCTGCTGTCTTCAAGATATCAAGGGTGTGGCAAATTCAAATGATATTTAAGAAATACAAATTCCTATAATTTACAGACACAAAGTCGTAAATAAACTGTGTAGGTTCTTTATCCTAATGCATGCATCTTTGTTCTGTTGCTGCTTGAGAAATGTATGCAGATTGATTCATCAAGAATGGAAGCAGATTATGAAAGTGATGTAAACAGTTTCATCTATAACTGGAAAATCTCCTGCAATAGCATTTTTTTCACAAGTACCTTGTATTTCAGAGGCAAAGTAGCCTGAACTGGCAAACCTTCACAGTTTCAGTACCACACTAGAAGCTGTCATATGAATAGTTCATAGACACATCCATTTTCACTAGCATCTTGGTGCGTACTTGATCTTTTTTATTCTGGTTTTAAACAGCGTACCTCCTCCAGACAACTGAAACTTTATCCCAGCGATCTAAAAGTCCTAAAGCTGAAAAGTAAGAACCAATCAATATATCAGCATGATTAAGCAGAGAAGTGAGTTCCACAGAGAAATAAATATTCATTTAATTGTCACTCTCCTGACCAGCCTATGGGTTGGAGACATGTTGCTGAAAAGTTATGTCACTTATGGTGTTGACAGTATAGCCTAGTCAGGGATCCTAAAGACCAGGTTGGCACAAATAAACAGGACTGCACGTAAGGTGATGTACAACCAAAACCACCCTGACCACAGGATTTCAAATATTCTTCCTTCACTTTTTAACATAGGACAAGTTTACAGTCTGTAATAAACACTTTAAGGAGAGAAAAAAAGTTATCTTACACTGCTGAGCCTTTGTGTTCATCTATGCTAGAAAGTTAAGCGGTGCCAGGAACTTTCCTGGGCACCATGGCTGTATGTGTTTTGGGGCTGTGAGATGGTCTCCGAGACACATTTGGATATGATACAAGTGAAAGCAACCCAAATAATCCCTGGGCACAGTTGAGGAGATAACATATACTAGGGGCTATTCACAGTAAGAAGTTTGCACAAGGCTATGCTGTTTTGGATGTGGGCTTGAAGTTACAGGGACAGTTCCATGTCAGTTGGCCTCATTGCTAGAGATGACATCCTTGTCCCATTTGCTTTCCTAATACAGACATAACCCTCAAGCTCATTAGCTGTAAATGCTAGCTATCACCACGGTTATTCTGTGATGTGTCCTAACTTAGTAATAGTAATGGCACTTTATAAAAATGTAGAACATGAAAGGATTCTCTATTATGGATTAACTAGAAAACATGTGGGTTTTTTCTATTATTTTCATTTTAAAAACAGAAGTGGCATGACTTTGTCTTTATTTATTCAATTAACTTCTTCAGGACAATTTTTCTGATGGAAGTCTATTCACTTCTTTAACTGGTGAGAAAACGTCATGATTTTCTCAAATTTAGCCAAGAGTACTTGGAAATGCCAGACACTTTACAGGATTTTAATGCTTATGAAAGTAAAAGGGTATAGTTGTCTTAATTCTAAAAAGTGGCTAGTAATTTCTGTTAATACTACTTGGAACACTTGCCCAAAATGAAAGAAAAATCTGTTTTCTGAAATTCACATGTATCAAGATAGATAATAAAAAAGATACTGTAATTAAATATATATATATATATATATATATATATATATATCTCCAAAGCTAACCAAACATGTCAATTAGAAAATGCTGGTCAAATTCCTACTTTTGGATTGAAATTTCTTACGCTTAAACTTTAAACAGCTTATCTTCCCTAACGTGAAACCATTATCACAGAGCTGGAGACACTTACCACTTCTTCTTCTAGCACTGAGATAACTTCATCTTATAGCAAACAGTTCCCTCTGCATCAGAATTAGATGTGACAAAGACAGTTAGAAAAAAAAAGTGTTTCAAAATGTTCAATGTGAAAAGTGGCTCTTTCTAGACATGGTGAACTGCCAGTTATTATGCTGAACAGACAGATATTGTTTTTCCATGAAGGTTGATTTATGGAATAGGAATGAATGAGTTTGTTCTTTTTGCTTCTTGAAAGGACATCGTTGCCCCAGACAGTTAGTCTTTTATATGGTCATGTTGAACTCAGGAGAAAAGGGCGAAAGTACTAGCCTGAATCCTGCCATAAAACTGCCACTTGAGGCAAAACTTAATAGTGTTCATCACGCTAATTACAATTCTGATATTTTTCCTCTTCTATGGAAGCAAAAATCCAAAGTAGAATTAATTCGCAAAACGCTTACTTGCTACTGTACACTGTGCAAAATTGTTTCACTTCATTAGGCAGATGTTTTAAAGAAGTGGCAAAAGCTGTGTTCTACTCTAACTATGGAAATCTTCATAGGTCTACAGGGGAGAAGAAAAAACCCATAGAAAAGGATGACTTCCTGACTTCCTCTAACGTCTCCAAATATGAAGCCCTGATGTAGAGGGACATTCCAAGGGCTGAAGGAGGTAGACCTGTGGCAGACGCTTGTTCAGTTATTTTGGTGATGTTGCCATCCATGGGTGTTTTATATTATGGTGCCATATACGTTCCTTTGAGCTCATGTAAGTTTATAAACTTACACAGTATGGACAAATCCAGCTTTGTTCTGTTTGGGGCATGCAAGTATCTCCTTTTGGGTTGTTAGCTTTGTCCTGTTGCACACATATTAAGCAGAAATGTACAACAAATTTTACTCAGAGATCTCTAATTTCTCACACATATCTTTTGAAAGTAACTTTGAAAACAGGAAGGGAAAAGCTACAGGAACTTACAAAAAGTCTTTCCTTAAAGCAAACCTGCAGCTTTTATCTGTTATATCTGATGACTGAGGCCTACAAAATGAGAATACGGAAGTGTTTCTGAAGCTTTTCTTAATAATTTATGTCATTTAAAAAAAGGAATTAGAGGTGTTATCTGCAATAGTTTTATTATTAAAAGTTATAATTAAAAATCATTATTAATACAAAGGCCTTAAGCTGCTATACTCCCTTCCTATTAACCTCAACTTTTCCTCAGAGGTGATTGTCTTTTGCTTAAGACCTTGCCTTCTGCTCCTGGTGCCACAGGTAATGAAATGTCATGCAAGTCCCTGTAGTTCCTTCTGTGAAGTAGGCTATTTAATTGATCCACAGCTTCTGAGACATATCTTTCTGCCAGATACAACTAGAAGAATATTTGAGACTAGTCAAACTTGTGTTTTGAATCTTCTAAGTAAGGATGGCATTGTATCACATCCATTTCCTTCCTACCTCTCTGAAGTTTAAATGTCATTTAATTTTCTAATGGTAGAAACCCTAAAGTGCCACTCAGATGAACTGTTTACTATTCATTCCATTTCTCCACATTATACAGGTCTCTCTAGTAGTAACCTTTTATCCTTTACAAACGGGGACTTCTTGTCTGTGTGGAACAGCACTTCCAAACTAATAAAATACACTTGCTTCAAACATGGACAATAGTCTATGCATCTCCTCTGGCATTTTCCCTAGCAAAGGAACGGAAGATACTGAATAGCACATTCAGAAATTTGAATGGATTGCATTTGAAGTGTGTGAAAGAAAAGGTAGCATTCCTCACAGTGAAGCCACAGTAAGAGTATAGAGTAAGTGCAAAGATGCAGAGTAGGACACTGGAGTACATTTGTAAACTGTCTTCTATTCCTAAAACATCCACCTCCTGTGGTATTCATACCAGCAACGTTTCTGGCTGTCTCTGCTTGTCTCATTGTAAGCCCTCTTCCTTAACTGAGATTTTTTTTCTTCTTATGCACTCTAAGACTATTCTCTCTTCTATCAAGCACTGCTTTGCTCTACTTTTCCTTTAGTCCCCCTATTATTGATGCTATCAGTGAAAACACTACTACCTGTTGAGTATAATTAGACGAAATCTTCTCATGTTATTTTCTTGCAACTTTGTCTTTTTTTTTTTTTTTTCCTTTGAGCTGGGTTTGTTCTTGGCCAAGGAATCTTTCTCACTTATGCCTCCAGTCTGTGATGGATCTTTGTCATCTTTGAATCACTGGAGAAATATGACATTTTCTTCTCTGTGTCTTTCTTTTTCATTTTTTTTTTTTTCATAGCAGGTTTTGACAGCATATTATATAGTTACCAGGTATTCTTTTCTGAAAGCTCTCAGATTCTCTCAATGTCAGCAGGGATGGCTTATATCTGACTGGATGTGAGTGTTTGCAACACAGGTGTTTACATTTGAGTTCTCAGGCTTCCCAAAATTTTCACCCAACAGGTTACAATTTATCTCAGTCTAAAGTAGACACCTACATTTTGTCACATGAATCATACCCTAAACTCCACTGACTGTACTAACAAAAATCTTGTTGACTGTGATGGAAGCCTACACAACCAGCTCAGATGTACAAACCTGTGTTGTAGCTCTTAAAGTTAGCTGTAAAAAATGCCATTTAGATTTGCTCTTTTCCCCATTTTACAATAAAAAGCTTTTTAATCAAGGGGAAATTCATTGCAGGATTGATGTTGGACTTTCCCAGGTTGATGTCCTGTGTTGAAGGCAATGTAAACTGAAGCAACCTTAGTGTAGCTGTGATATTGTCTCTCTTGCCTGTTTGTCCTTGTAACAGTGGGAAATGCAGCTCTTTCATCTAACATAAATACTTTTTCAAAAAGTAGTATGTGGGTCATGAACTCCAGTAGCTCAATTTGAGCAGAGCCATTGTTCTTTATTTTTTGTATTTGATGTTTCCTTCTGACAGACAACTCTCATGTGTCATATACCATAAGTCACTTACAATAAGGACCAAGCCACCAAGGTGGCAACATCATTGTTCTCCACAGTTTTCTGCACCTGTCTTGCTTCATCAGCTCAGTACCACATATTAAATTGATGTAGATGTCACCCAAAGGCAACCATGGAAACCTTTCTCCTGGACTGGAGTCACTGGACTTTTCTTCATAGATACTGTAGAGGTTAGTTTCTCACTGTCAGACTTAATGTGCTTTGTTAAACTTTATATTTTCTAGTTTTTCATGTAAGTTTAATTTATTTCCTTAAGGTGGTTCACTAGCTTAAGAAAATTTGATACTGTTTTTTCTGTGCACACAAAAAAATAAATCTGATGACCTCAAATAAAATTTCCCAGGGTTTCTAGGAGTTTCATTTCCATGGTTTGCTTTATTGCTTGGTTTGGATATCTTGTAACAGAAAGTCTCTGTGTCTTGTGAAAAAATGGAAATGAGATTCAAAAACATGATGAGCAAGTGAACATATGAAGCAGTAGGGCATTTATAGAATGGCAGCAATCCAGAGACTCCTAGGGCAGTCATGTAAGTTTATAAATGTCTTCAAGGTCTTTAGTCATAAACTAAAACGCCTCACCATGGATAGCTGATTAGTATGGGAGTAGCCCTCGCCCCTTACATAGGGTCTGACTTTGAAATACTTAAAACCTTTTCCCCTTTGCTAAAAGGAAATGTACCAGTGAGGAGCACAAAAGACTGCAGAAAAACTGACAGCAGCAAGAGCAGTGCTGATAGTCCTCGAAATCTACTCTCAAAAAGCAAGCTCAGTGGCCAGGGCGGTATGGAGTTGAGCTGCCACAGCAGCAGGCAGCAGCTCGAGCACAGCCAGGGAGGGAACTCACAATACAACACAAACAGTATGAGGAGCCAGCTAACAAGGCTGATCGCTAGCTCAATGAACGCTGATGTCAGACACACAGCAGCAAGGCCAGCAGAGAAATTGGAGGCTTTGATATGATGAAATATACCTACCCTAGAGAAAAATTCAGACTGAGTTAATTGAAAGCTACTAATCTCCAGTGAGAGGAAATAGGAAGGGATTGGAAATGAAAGGTAGAGAGATAAAGGCAAAGTTTTGGCCAACAGGAGAGGAAATAGAATATAGGTTAATCTAGTGCACCAGAGTATTTAAACATATGCTTAAATTTTAATGTACGAGTAATCCCATTGACTTCAACATATGCTTAAATGCTTTGCTGGATCAGGGCTTTAAAGTACCTTTGAATTGAGCTGCAACATGATGATTTAGAAGTGAGCTCATTTCAGGTTTCATTGGCTAACCAGAGGTTTGCTTAACTGACATTTGGAGTGGGGATTTTTAATGAACATCTAGGTGCTTGGGAAAGCAATTAGGCTGTCATTCAGTAATAGCGTTTTTCTCTCCAAAAATTATTTGCCATTCAGATTAATGTGCTCCAGTTTAAGCTTGGAGGGTACCATGCTGCTGGTGCATAATTATAGCTGACATATATATATAACACATATACAGGCTATTTTATAAATATATGTAAAGTCTATACATATATAGTTTATTTTTAGCCACTTCCTCAACCTTACAGATGCTTATCCAGAAGGGTTGAAAGTTCATGTAACAGTACAAACCTCTGTTTAGAACTCTGTATCAGAACATATGCAGCAGAGTTAAAGGAAACTGGAAAAGAAAGAATAGTCTAGATATGAAACAGAACTAAAGATAAGACAGTTGTAATAAGTTGTAATAAGCTACTTCAAAAAAGTTAAGGTAGTAGTGGTTGGCCCATTTGTTAGAAGATTGTGAATTTCAGTTCAGAGTATCACGGTTGACTGGTCGGCATTGGTGGCATTAGCTAGAGAGAACTTTGGCTGCAGTGTTTTTACTGATCTCTCTTCCCTCTCTCCTTCTTTGCCAGCAATTTGTTGCTGAAAGCAACAGGCTGTTTTAGCTACATCTGGGAGAAAACCTAGACTTGATTCTAAAGCCATAAGAAGACCAATGAAAATAACCAGCTGGAATTCATCCATGGAAGGCTGGAATTATTGTATGTGTTTTTATGATGCACTGTTTAGTATTAAGCATGCTAGCCTTGAGAAGGAAAAAAAGAGTGTGCAAGTGTGCTGACAGCAGAGTCTGATACACAACCAACACACATACTGGGATAGCAGCATGCAGGCCTAATTCTCCAGCCCTGAAGTGAAAATAAACTGAAGCAGATAAAATAAAATGTTGAGCTAATGTAGGGAAACACATGGCTAGATATGTGGTTAGGGGTATTTGTTGCATTAAACCGCTTTCCCCCGAGGCAATATTTCTGATGGCAATTAACATGGTTGGTGTTTTGACAATGCTGCCTTTTCAAGCGAGTCTAATCAGGCCAGTGTTCAGTTCCTGGAGGGAAATGGATAACAGGTGCTAAGTCCAGCTGGGCTGGTTGAATTAGCTTGGCTGGCAGAAGACCGTATCCTAATATTCACTGTAAGAGCAGTTGGGCTACATGGCTCAGCTCAGAACATAGTGCTGGGATCCAAAGCTGACACTGAAGGAAGCACATAAGAAAGACTGCACTGAAGTTCACTGTGGATCTGTGCCTGTGAGATTCAGTCAGAAACGGGGGGAGTGAAAATAACGCGTAGCAAGATAGTACAGTCATTTATAAGACTGATCATTTCAGAAAAAAAAAAGTCAATATAATTTTGGGGAAAAAATGAGTACTAGCAACACAGAAAAATACCTTTTTTTTTCAAAAGTTAGACCTATTTAGAGCCTCCTTTCATTTCGGTTATGTATCTGTCATAAATTTCTCTCCTTAACTCTTTGATTAAAAAATTAGTACATCATTATATCTACCTCATTTCAGGAAAAGGTCTCACTGTCTACAAAGAGACATCCACAAATGTCCAATTAAGCACTATTCCTTGCAAGGGAACTTGATTTATGCTGCTGTGCAACGTTTCCAGGTGTCTCTGAATCTCTCTTTTGACTCCCCACGAGAGTAGAAGAGCCCTTGGTGTTGCCATGTCCAAGGAGCCGCAGTGGTGGAAGCACTGTATGGAGTCAGAATGGTGCTTATCCCAAGGTAATGAGTTTTGCCAACTGTCACAGCTCTAATGCAGCTTCATGGGGCTGGGGCTGTTGTCTCCACAGAGCAATGCATTATATGTACAAGCATAACATTAGTGATGCACAGATATCTTCTGTGAGGAACTCTTTTGCATGTGTACAGCTGGTTAGTGAGAGCCACACTGAATCCTTGGATTTCAGTAGTGTTATTGCAGTCCAGCAGGATTGAAAGGAGACTTTTTATGTGTCCTATGTTTATATTATATCCCATGCTGCAAAGTTAATGCTGGTCTTCTTCAGCGGCTAGGCAGGATTTGCTCCTCTCTGCCTTTAGTGCATAGTTCAGTTTCTGTAAAGTAGTTTTCTCTTTTTAAGAAGCTCTGAAGGTTGGCTACAGCTAAACGCCACGGTGTGCCTTTAGTGCTAATGCATTGCTTCCATTCAGTATGTGCCACGTGCATGTCCTGTTGTGAATCCCAGAATTAAGTCAAACAGTGAGTGGACTTAGGGCCAGGTAGGGACTTATTGCTGAGTCAAATTACCAGGGATCATAAAGGGGTTTCTTTTTCTTTTTAGTCTGATCGTGGTCACTTTCTAAGATCATCTGGCAATGTGGTACCCTCCTTTTATTTCTCCTTCTTCTTTCCTTCAACACAGTATAGTTGTCATTTTAAGTCCTTTGATGCAGATGCTGAACTTGTTGAATGCTGCTGATCACTGTTATTTAGCAATAATATTTGGAGTAGAAATTCTGTGAACCCTGTAATGGTAGATACATATTTCATCACTGTGTATAAATTTACAGGTCTTGACACAATAAGCAGGTGGTGTCTTTAACTCACATATTCATTCGTCTTTAGCAGAATTATCTATTATCTTATGCTGAGATATTTCTTCTGAAACAAGATGCTTCGCTTATGTCTTCTTGAAAGATTAGTAAAAGAAGAGGAATCAAGTTGTATTCTGCTGAACAAATCTTGAGACTTTTCAGTGGAATACAAATAATTTGTTCTCAGTCCTTGGAGATTGCCACCAACTGAAACAACAGAAAAGTTTTCTTTCTTGAAAAAAAGTACCTGTCTGCCTCAGTTCATTCTACTACTGGTGAGGTGAAAGGGAAACAAATCTACATTCTCAGCCCTGCTTGTTAGTAGTGGCTTAGATGGTATTATAGGCAGAACTGATGCTTCATATGGTACCGTCTCAGAGACCCAACGGTGCAAGAGTGTAGATGGTACAGAGTACTCCTGATGGCAACGGACACCCCTCAAAATACCTCACTCATTGAAAATACTGCCCTCACCACTTATACAAACAGCATAACATAGCTTAACATTAAGCAAGGAACTAAAAGGGGAAACTGATTTTTCCATATCTTCAGTTTTCGCCATGTTATGTACAGAGGAACACCTCTTCTGAGACTTTACTCCTGATTCCTCAAGGTCCAATCAAAGCTTTGATCATTACTTTTTCCAGAATCTGTGCTGCATTTGTTGCAGTGATAACAAACTGCCTCTAATGTGTCGGACAATTTGTTTCAGATTGTGCATTTTGAGATTAGGGATAATTCAGGTAGAAGTAGATAGAAAATATTATAATATTTTATATTACCTCCTTTCAATATACTCGCCTTTCAATAGCTGTCTATATCTACTGGTAATCTTTTTTCAAAAAAGTCCACAAAGTTTTACATCTTGAATTCATAATTAAAGTTTTTTTCAAGTATCTATTTCTCCTGGCAGAATACCCAGAAACATTGGATATGGGTAGGAACTTGCCATACAGTTTTTTTATGAAAGGTGTAAAAATGATTCCTTCCCTGAAGTGCTCACAAATATCATACTAAAGCATGCTGACAGGTTGGACAGGACAATATTTATACTAGTGTGATAAAAATAAAGCTTATCAAGTGCTATAAAACCAGGTACATATTTCTTTGGGGAAGAGAATACGCAATATGATGGAAAAAAATCAATGAGGGCTTCTGTTTCGAATCAGCTCAAAAGGAAAGGGTATTGAAATGGCTTTATTCTCCAAGCTGCCAGAATAGCATCCTTTTTTCCCCAAAGTTGTTGTCAACAACAACAACACAGACATTTTAAATTACTTCAAACCATTGTAAAAGCTCTGTCAAGATATCCAATATCATTTTCACCAAACAGCTTTCAGCTGCTGTTTTGGAGTCATAACACCACTACACAGGTGAAAAGTTCTGAATCCTCCTTGTGCTTCTGTGAGTCACACAATGCTTCAAAGTGTTTATTTTCCTGAGAAAGTTTTCAGTTTGCCACCAGCAGTTAAGACATTTACCACCAAATTGTTGAAGCCAGAACTGAGTTTCTCCAACAGCTAATGTTCCTAGCAATCTAATAATTAAATTAAAACTGTCACCACTACAAAGCAGTTTCTGCTGTGCTAAGAATTTCTTTGGAATATTTGCTGTTAAAACATGGCAGAGCCATGAGATGTTTTATTGAATTTTTTGAAAAATCACACTAAGCAAAGAAAAAGACCTTAGTCTTAATCTTTAAAACTAGTAATTTCAGCTGTTGGATTAAAAAAAAAATATTTTGAGGAATGCCAGGCTTTTTTAATATCAACCCACATCATGCAGGTCAAAACCAGCTTTATATATTTGCTAGAAAATGTCCATGCTGTCAAAAAGGAAACGTTTGTGTTGAATGTTAATGGCTGTGAAAGCTAACAGTGGGAATTCTTTAAATCAGCTGTCTGAAAATGCCGAGACTAGGCTAATGGACCCTTTTTGCTCTGCTTCTGGGGGGTAAGTCACTTCTTTCATTTCACAACACAGTTAGCTATAAATAGTGCCAAACAATTAGTAGTGGTCAGCCCTCAGACCACTGATGGTAGGTGGGTGACTCACTTTTCCTGTAGCACACACACTTGTTCATGTTCTAATGACACAAAGTTGTACTGTTCAAACACCAAAACACACAATTTAAATGTTTATTAGAGACCTTGTTGCTCCTGCCTGGGACCATGTAAATTCTCTGGTGTTCTCACGAGCAAGGCAGAGGCTAAGAACCACAGAAAATGCAGAGTATGAAAATGAGTTTTGCATGTCAAATATAAAATGCCCATGGTGGCAAAGGCATTCACCATTAATCATGAGATTTTCATTGCCTACATCTCCTGAGGGTGCAGATATTCAGTCTCTGAGCAGTAAGACGTTCAAAGTGAAGATGCTGAAGGGTTCTGAAATCTCCATTCTTTCCTAACCAGTATTTTCTTGTTCTGGACAATATTTTACCAGCTCCATTAGCTACAAAGCAGTCCTTCCAACTACTGCTATTTTGTTTTGTTTTTTTTTCTAAGTCAACAGGAGAAGAAATAAATAACATGAGTGAATGTATTTCTCCACATGCTTGATTTGGAAGTTTTCTAGGTCACATCTGCTCCCATCGGCTTCTACGATGTTCTGATACTAAACCATCTGGGAGGTATTGAGGAAGTTATCCACAAAGGAATTCTTACAGAGGAATATCATAAAGTGGGTCACTCATTAAACCTCTACAGTTGAAAACTAAGCAGAAATTGGTCTATAGGATAGGAGAAGCATGGAATATGCTGGGATGAGTGGCACTGCATCAGACAGTGGACCTGAAGGTAGGAGTGTGCAGAAACTGTAGCTTGGAGCCTCCTCCAAGGAATTACATTGACTCACAAGCGTGGGGGACAGGGTTTCTAATTATTCCTTATATCTGATGGACTTTCAGTTCAAACTGTTCACTCAGTCTCCACTTTTCCTCTTTTGCAGATCCAATTCGAAAGGCTTTTTCTTGCTACTTGCAAAGTAGATGGATATTCACAGCAAACTAACATTTAGATCTGTCTTCCTTGTCGTAACCAGCGCTGACAATTGTGCAACAGCAAATGCACTTTTTACATTTAATAACAATGGTACCGTTTAATTCCAAAGACTTGCTTAGTATTTAAAATACAAGACAACTGAGTGTACTAACAAATATTGCAAATACACATAAAAAGCCTAAAAATAAGGGGGAAAACATATAAATATTGCCTTGTTAACTTGTCCCATGTTTTCAACAACCATCAGTCTGAAAGGTACTATTGGGAATTGAGCAATAAAGTCAAGCCACAAAATTTTGAATGTATTAAGACCTAAACTAAAATGCTGTTTGTAGTTCAAATAATCTCATAGTAATCCTTATTTAACATGCTTCTTCAATAACAGAAAATGAAAAAAAAAGGTCTTTATATTAGGTATCAGATATATCAAGAGATGGTATTCTGATGTGATTTTTGTAACAGTTTAGAAACAGTGATGTCTGTGATCTTTTTTTTTTCTTTTAAGAGTCACTGTAATATGGGTCAACAAAAGAACATAAAAGGTGATTTTATTAATAGCAGAAATTATGTGTAGATTATAAGGTGGGAGCACTGCCACCAAGTGGAAGTAAGAGATGTGTCACGTCAGAGATCAGTCTCATTTTCGAATGTTTGAGACTGTGGCATCCACCAGTCAACATGTTTTAAAAACTAGTCAGCGGTTCAGATAACTGCAAGTAGACTATCCCTTGGGATTTCTCAATATTCTCTCAATAGGGAGTTTATTTGCCTAAGCATTATAGTACACATATGTATTAAGTTGAGCAGGCAAAACTGCCTTTCATTATCCACATAATTAATTTTAAAATCCTGCTTATTTCTTGGTCTTTATTTCTTGCAGCAGTGAGTTGCCCTAATTAGATATTAAGCATGTTAAATAATGCTTTTGACCAAATTGAATCTGCTTCTACTTTGAACTTCATTGATTCCCTCCTCTCACATTAGGAAAATGCTCACAACCTGTAACGAATTATTCATTCTGATTTACATTAATTGCTGCATACATCAGAATTCAATTGCATTTATTAGCTTACTGTCCATTCACATTCTTAGAAATGTTTTTACTCACTTTCATCTGTAGACTTTTTGGGTTCTAACGAAAATAATTTGGTATAACTCATATTACTACAGACTTTCTTTGTCAGCTTGGACAAATGAGCTACTCTACTAAATTCTTCACTTCTCTCATGGTTCATTCTTCATAAATTAGGAGTTAAGTTTCCCCATATCAGAATGGGTGATGCCAGGATAAAATTTTTAAGTGGCAGTAAAATATTAAGGGCCTTTTTATTATGTAAGGATTTGGAAAATCACTGGATTGAAATGAATCAAGTAATTAAGACAGGTATTTGGTAGATGGATAGAAAGACTACTCTTGTAGAGTTAAAAAATAATTTTCTTTATCTAACTTGTTCATTTTCCCCTCCCTGAAGCCAGCACTAAAAAAAAAAAAATTAGAAAGAAACATTGATATGTCCAGAAGTGCAGTGGTATTTTATTGTCTGAAAGCAAAATAACACAGATTTTATTGGTAGGTACATACCAAATCTCACTGAAACATTTTGTATATGTTTAAACTGTAATGGTACACCAATTCATGCCTGTTCAGAGTTAATTCGTCGATTGTTTCCTGCAGGTTGATCTACTCATTGCATGTAAAAGAAAGGTCACTCTACATATGCAGAGCATTGATCCTCTTTTTTGCAGGATCTGTTGATTTCGAGAACTGAAGACATCAGAGACCTGAAATATTGTTTTGATTGTGATTATTGTTTGATTATGATTTTATTTATTTATTTATTACCCTCCAAACTCTTGTAAGTGTTATCGGTAAAGGAAGTAGAGACAGCAGAGATTCTTCTACTGGGTAGAGTTCTGTGAGATTTTTTCCTCCATTAACTCTGTATATGGAGTGGAAACAACCCTCCCATCACTTTAACCATCAGCATTAGAGAAAGTAAGGTGGTGGAAATTTCTCCAATCTGGAACTGAATTGTTCTCTTTGATTGCATAAGGAATATAGCTAAACAGTTACTTTCATTTGCATTTAGACACTAAGGAATAGACACTAGATTTCATTTTTCCCTTTCTTTTTTTCACTTCTTTTACTTTCCCTTACTTTTTACTTCTTAATAGAGCTTTCTGTGCAAAATTAGTTTATTGCTTAAAGTGAATCAATTGGATGAATGTGAAAGGAACCCTGCTTCTGCAGTTTGCATACCACCTTTCCACCTAGTGCTGGTTGACCAGTACTTCAAAATTTATCACAGTTCATACAATACTTTTTCCTGGTAGCCCTTCATTTTCAGGGGTCTGTAATCACTTGAGACTTTCAGACTAAACAGGGAAATATAAAAATGTAAGTCTCAAGCTCCACAGACTTCAAAGAATTTAGGATGGGTTATTTTTAGTTTGAGTTCTAAGATAAGACTGTATGATTATTCCTAACATTTTCAGATGTTTGAAAAAGTGGAACTGGAAGTGACCCCAAGAGATTCCATCCTTCTACATCAGGACAGGACTAGTTACACCTACAACACTCCTGGCAAATGTTCTTAAAAATAGACAATAAGGAATATTCCCCATATTCCCATTCTCAGCCAGCCAGATCTTCACTGATCCTGCCATTAGAATATTTTTCATAGTGTTTAACTTTGATTAGTAGCCATTATATTTTGTCACACTTGACACTAGGCATTGTGAACAAAGTAATTTTAAATGCTTGAAAGCCAGTATAATTTTTTTGCCCACTCTTATTTTGTCTAGGCTATACAGCCCCGGTCCTGTCAGTTCCTTCTCAGAGTTGGCATTTGTTAGATCTCAGCATATCATTGATGCTCTGTGCTGCACTCTCAGTCGAAACGCATCTGGATACAGGGTTCTAGCAGAGGTCAAATACTGCTGGGCAGAGCAGACTTCATTGTGTACTGAGTCTGTTTAACATGCTTTGAGTCCTACTCCATTTCTTGCTGTCTCGATAGCAGTATGAATCTGTTAACCTGTGGTCAACCTGCTCTGGGAGAGACTAGATTTGCAGGGATCCTTAGCTCCTTTATTGCTCTCATTCCTGATAATTGTCATTGATTTTTCCTAAGAGTCACGTTTGGACTTTGTTTTCTCTGAACTGAACTACGCATCTTTTCTCCTGCATCACTTTTCTGGGGTATTCTGATTTCTAGTTCCGCAATATTCTTACATCTGTCTCAAATCAGGGTCAAGGGCAGGTTTCACATGAATTCTTTCCATTCTGTCTTCCAGCATACTGATGAAAATATCAAGGACAGGTGTCTCTGGATCCCTCCTTACCAAGCTTTTCTTCTTCTGTAGAGAGCTTAAGCACACTCTGTGGCCACACAGCCCCCAGACTCTTGAAAGCAAAGATAAACAAGAGGTACACGTTTCAGCTCAAAACTGTCACCTTTATTACCATCAATCTGTCACGCACTTTTCCAGCCTAAAAATGCCCTCACTTCAACACAAAATATGCACTCCATATTGTTATCAAGTTTTGTATGCTTTTCTAATGGGCACATGCTTCTCATTTTAGTAGGGAATATTGGGGGGAAAAAACTAGCTTTTTTTTTTTAGATTCACACCAGCGCATTCTACTGTGTAAGCAGATTTTAAATATTGCCCAAATTCCCAATTTTTAGATCCACTGGAAATGGATTTCTACTTTTTGTATAGTAATAATGTCAATAAAGTATTAGCAGCTTTTTGAAAATGCACATGTAAATACATGAATGTAACCGAATTTGCACACAATATTTTTTTTTTTCTGAATGTACATAGATACATCACTATATTGTTGTTTAGGATCTTAAACTTCAGTTTTAGTGGTAAATGTAACTCTCCCCTTATTGTAAGAATTTCATTTCATGCTAAATCTTAATTAGATTCTTTGTCATGAAAATTTAACAATTGGGAGCTGCACAGTTTTCACATTGCTTTTGCATTCACCAGCCTACATACATATATTTTAATTTTTAATGTTTTAGGAGGCAGTAACTATCCTATTAATATTACATTAAATGTGTATTTTACAAGCTTTTAGAAACACATTACTGTTCATTGTACTTGGTCAATGTACTCCAGAGGCACATGCAGAAAATGATTATGTCTTCAATATGGTTTACATGTTCTCAACTACAAGTCTGTTTTCAAGGAAATAGTGCTAGAACTCATTCAGGATTGCTAAAAAGCTTCACTTTTGCTCTTCTAAGGGAACAAGCAAAGTTTGTGGTTCACAAAAGAGATGGTTATTTATGCTGTCCATACTAAGGATACAGTGTTTTCAGGAAAAAAACTCATAGCTCTGTAGAAAGCTACAGAGGGTTGGACATGCCCCGTAGCCATCAGCCATGCTGCAGAGAGAAAGCAAGAGGCAAGAAAATTGGTTTTACTCCAGTGAGGCTGATCCCATCTCAGACATTCAGTTAGCTCTCATGGGGGCTGTGTTGGATCACCACAGGCAGCTAAACGTGGTCAGGGAGAGTAACAGGCAGCACAGCATTTATGTAAACTACATTTGCCTCTGTCAAAATGGTCAGATGTGGTGAGCATCCTAGTGCTAAACTATGTGAGTTTCTCTAGGTCATATATGACATGCACACTGGACCCCTAACCAGCCTTAGTTATCACTTGTAGTGTTGCCAGTCACTGTTTAGTTTTCTAAGAACTTTTGTGTCTACAAAAACATGACTACAAAACAGAATATTTAGCAAGTGATTTTTTCCCTTTTAATCTTTTTTCCTCTCTGTTTTCTTTCTGACCTCCTGATGCTATGGGCCCTTTTCCAACACAATGAAATAAATAGTGGGGAACATCTTGGGGTCAACTATGAAAGAACTCCAAGTTTTGCTTTTTGAAAGTCTAGGTAGACAATATCAACAGCCTTTCCCTCGTCCAATAATCGGGTCATCTTGTTGTAGAAGGAGATCAGATTAATCAGGCAGGACCTGCCTTTCATAAACCCGTGTTGACTAATGCAACACATGTTTTCTGTTGACTAGCTCTTGGTGCTTTTCTATTGCATAATTTATTTTTTTATATACATAGCAACTAGTGCTAGTTAGCCTTTTTATGATTACATTTATTTCATGGGAAAAAGTTACTGAATACAGCATGCTTTATCAAAAAATATCTTGGGTTTGACAAAAGTTAACACAGGGCAAGGCAGTTTTCCCACAGAGGCCCAGCTTTTGAGACATATCTGCCAGGAAAACACTGGGCTGAGATAAAGGCATGGTACTTTCAGTTTGCCCATTTCCAAGCAATCTTCTGGAAGCCACAGCTCCCAGCAGAGCTGATGAGCAGTCTGTATTCAGCTTAGAGACCTGAAGATCTTGATGTCCCTTCAACTCCCCTTGGTATGTTGGTATTTTTCGGCAGACTCTTACATAGGTTTCTTCAAGACCAGGATCCAGAGGTTTCTGACTCTGTAGCTCAGGGCAAACCAACCTGACCAGGTTGTGCAGGGTCAGAGTGGAGTTCCAGCATCGATGGCGCAGGTGCTCTTAGGTCTCAGTGGAGTCATGATCTAACCACAACCACAATCATGCCAGGCCACTGCTTAATGAGATCACTCTTCTTGTCAAGTTTAACTCTACAAAGAGCAGAAATGAGCAACTGACAGGAATTTCAATTTCAGTGAGCAGACACACAACGGTAATTATTTCTGAAACAGTGTATCAGCACTTTCTGGCATAAAATTTCCTCCAAATTTCTGGCTACTAGGGAATTTAGGAAAGTCTTTTGTCTAGGTTGATTGTTTGTCATGTTTATTCAGATCAGATGGGAATAAATTGTACAAATAAACACAACAGAAAATTTTGCCTCCTTCTAGCATCAGTTCCCTGAGCTTCTTCTGCAACCTAGACTCATACAGTTTCTCAAAACTATAAACAGGATTAACTGCCCAATTTTTATGCTTTTTTAAGCTTATACAACACATTCTTTAGCAGCATTCTAAATGTCATATTACCTGGGAAATGACAGTTACTGTTTCACAGCGTTTTAAACAGATATATAGTAAAAATTTGTATAATTTCAAACGACAAGTGGCAATGTAATTTAAACCCATGGTTTTAAAAAAACTTCAAATCAAATTTAAAGAAAAAAAAACTGATCTCTCCTACTGGAGAAAAATTATTTTCTGCACCTGTATACTTAATGTTTTAACATTATGGAAGTTGTTAATTACATTTTCTGGAATAGTGGAAACATTTTTCTATATATAGTTTGACTGTACTCACTTGGAAGAATACAAGACTGTTATATGTTCTGAAAACAACAAATTAGATCAGGATACTGAATGATATCTCTGGGCTGAAGGAAAAAATATAATCAAAAGTGCTATTGTTTTCTTTTCTATTAAATATATGATGAATCTTGAAATCAAGGTACATTTACTTAAAAGAAACCAAAATTAGTAGTTTTGTTGAAAGACATAACTTTTCTTTTTCTCCCATCCAAAGTCTTTAAAGCTTAAACACTAAGCAGTCTGGTTTGTTTAGCACTCTCTTGAACCTGCACAATTGCAGGTGACCATAATAGAAACATTTGCAAAGGAACTTAATGAAGAATAAGCTAAGAGATCTGAAAAAGTTTATAATTGTGTCTGGAGACAATAATAATGATTTTAAAAGTTCAAAACTCCATCCTTACGTAATGTAAACTCTGTAAAATACTGCTTATTTCTAAAGGAATGCATATGTTTTACTGTTACTAATTAGTATAGAATGAGATAGTTACACTAATTTATAAGTAATTTATATATTACTTAAGGACTGAAAAACACACACAAAAAGAGGGGAAATATTCTCTTTTGATGATATAGAAAATCAATGGATATTTTTTTCTCTCTTATTTTCTCGTCAGCTTATGGGAAAGTATTAATGCCACAGAATAATAAGCTGAAGGGAATAGATATAAGATTCATGATAGCTCCAAAGTTGGTGGGCACTGAGATTGCATGAAAGGAAATACAAAAATACACAGGAGAATTCGACATGGTATTTTCTGATACAGTTAGCTGTGGGGAGATTTTTCTAAGTAGGTGCTATTCAGATGAATTATGTTGACAGTCACTGATGAAAAGAATCAGGAGCAAAACTTACAACACTGAATGTCTAATGCAGTATCATACGTGGCAGCAGTAGTGGACTAGATCTACACTTGAACAAATCGTGTGAGAATCTAGCACAAGCTGAGGAAGATGTGACTCCCCAGTTTATGCTACCTGGGGCATTTCTGTAAACCAACAAAGATGCTGATAAAAACATGTTGTCACCATTCTGAAAAGCGAGGTCTTGTGCTCAGTCCACTTTTATGTATCCTAAGAGGAATTCTGGTAAATATAAAATCACTCTAATTTAAGAAAATCAGCTTAGGCTGATTCAGTGCAATATCAACAAAACTACCCTTATCTGAAACAGTCAACCTTTTTTTCATACTATTGTCTCACACTGCTGCTTATTTCCCAGATTTTTTTCTGTTCTGGTGCTGCTTTGGGGATTTTTGTGTGCTTTTTGTTTGAGCAGTAGCAAGTACTGAGATGTAGTGCCCAAAAGTCACGCCAGTCGAAGTGGACAGGATCTCAGTGTGTGTCCATTAAAAGATCTTCCAAGATTCAGGGCTAGTGGGCATACATCAAAATACAGGTTCTAATGTCAGCTCCATCCAACAGACTCAATTACAAACAAATCAGTCCCAAAGTGGGAAGGGAGTTGATCTGCGTTGTAATGAACAGCTTCTTAGAAAGTGTGAAAATGTGGACAAATAATCAGTATTTAGCTCAAACTAAAAGCAGTACCATGATGAAAGAGCAGGTGTTAAATATCAAACCAGTGTTTAGACGAAAAAAGCTGAAATGCTTTGATGCAGGAAAATGTAGCTCAAAAAGGACTACTTGGATCTATCTAGAAGATACGCAGCAGCCAAAACTGAATTACAAATACTGAATTTGAATATTTTCAAAGCATAATCACCTGCCAACCTAAACTGGTCAGTCCCTGCCACTGGTTTTAGTAGGCTCATTCTGAACAATAGTGTTTCAAGCAATGTTGGCATTTGGAGAGTCGATGATATCTGAAAACCAGCACAGGTATAATTCATGAAGTATCCTGCAGCTTTGACTCCCAGTTATGTTACCTTGCTCCCTGTTAATGCTGCCAGATTTTCTTTCAAGGGGAAAGAGACTATAGGAGAAACACTCTAATACCTGGGCCTTGTCACAGCATGCATTCAGAAAATAGCCCCATAGATTCAACGTATCCAGTGGATAGTGGAGAATGAACATTTTGAAGCTCATCTGTGTCATGGATAGAGAACTTTTCAGTGGTGGGCCCTCTAAGTGTGATGCAGAGTTCCAAAGTGTTTTTATCTTCTTAGCCAATGTAATGTTTGCTGTGTTTCAAGACTCTTTAAATTGCATTACCCCAACTCAGTTCAGGGAAATGGAGCCATACTATTTCAGTATCACTGTTCCTAGTCAGAGAGCAATATCTCTGCTAACTGTGATGAAACTCTGTCCTCGTACTGGAAGTGCTTTGTTTTTAACCATGCTTTCTCTCAGATCATGGACTGTGATAGCATTTCACCTTCTTAGTTTGTTTAAGGAAAACAATAAAGTGTAGGTGTCGTATAGCTAGGAAGTACAGAAAGGACAGTACAGAGGCCCAGTACACTTGACAGCAGCTCCAGTTTCTCTATAGCCATCCCAGAAAGCCTATACATGAGTTGCTTTGTCAGATGGAAGAACATATTCTTCTTCTCCCACTTGTTTGACAAGTGTGAAGGACCTAGCCTCATTTCCATCCACTGCCTGTGAGTACATACATGCATGGGCTGTTGCTCAGTCATTAGACACAATAAGCATAACTGAAACACACTGGAAATACAAAGTATGGAACCTTGCTGGGAACACAAAAGGAAGGAATGGCCCCAACAAGCCGGGGTTCATTGTACACTTCTTTCTTATGACAGCTTAAAGCTAAAAATACTTTAACTTCCACACTTCGTAGCAGCAAGATTTTCTCCTACCAACTTGTGTTGTGACATTGGAAATTCCAGACTCAATCTAAATTCCACTGAGCTGTCACCAACAGGTTCTTTGGAGGAGGTGACTGGTCACTGCTGAAGCCCACAGCAGAGTCAATAGTAGTTGACAATAAATCACTCATGAGTGTGTATTCCTTTTACCCATGACTTAAATTCTGGGACAAAGTAAAACCTGCAACTCCCAGATAGGAAGATGGATGAGGGGCAATGGGCACAAGCTGTAACAGAGGAAGTTCCATTCAAAGATGAGGAAAAACTTCTTTATGGTGAGGGTGACAGAGCACTGGAACAGGCTGCCCAGGGAGGTTGTGCAGTCCACTTCTCTGGAGATTTTCAAGACCCTCCTGGATGCAGTCCTGAGTAATGTGCTCTAGGCAATCCTGCTTTAGCAGGGGAGTTCGACTAGATGATCTAGAGAGGTCTCTTCCAACTCTAACAGCTCCATGGGAGCACATATTCATATTCGAACAGCACAGAACTTGACTACAGAACCTTTACCTTCTCTTCAATTATCTTTTAGTTCTTTGCTTCTTCATTTCTGGCCCAGAAAACTTGTCTAGTTAGGCACAAATGAAAATCTCACAAATACTGCATACATGCCATGCAGTTTTATACAGATAGATTGCACTACATTTAATCCAAAAGCTTTTAAAACTGACTGCTATTCATTAGTGACTACAGATTGGTACGTGTCCCAGCTTGAACTGCTGAAAACCACCTGCTGGGTACTGGAATTTTTGTCGACCATCAGCATACAACTACCATTTGTCTTCTTATGGAGTGCATTCTCGTATAATCAATTTGCGGGTGGAATAGTCTATATACATATACAAATTAATTCTTCCTCAAGACTGGTCTTCAGATTCCACCAAATGATTGCCAAAAGCTGTTCTGCTCACTATCGTTTTCTACTTGCTAATTAATTAGAGAAAGTCACAAGAAATACCAGCTAAGTATTTTTGGGGGCCTTAATGAATGAGTCTATTAATTTAAGAAGATTTAGCAATTATGCATTCTCTAATATTGATTTCCACTAAATCCTATCTGGAAATTAAGGAGATTGATAATAAAACCTTTTATTCAGTTCCACTACAATAGATCTAATGAATAAATTGGCTGCATGCACATCCTTAGAACTAGATTCATTTAGTAATAAATGGTGCAACGCAAAGGAGAGCATTATAATTGAAACTAAGGACGGGGGGGAAGCAGGTGTGGGTTGAACTCAGTAATATGCTAATCAAGCACAATGCAGAAAGGAAGTTCTGTGTGGTGTAGATTTGTTCCTCTAGCATCCTTAAAATATTCTTCTCAAATCTATTTTCTTACTTTTGTATAGCCAGTTCCTGTTTGTCAGGTTCCTCAGCCTGTTGTGTCAGGATGAAAAGAATTTCATGTGCACAGCAGTACGCTTTGGGCTGAATCCTGCTTGGTTGAAAAGATCTCAGATTTAATTTTAAGAAAAGACTCTAATAGCTGACAACATGCTTTCCTGTACCAGACTGTGCTATTCTTACTCCAGGGTCCCAAAAGAGGGATCTGATTCCAAAATATTGCCAAATATCCATCATGGTCCCGAGAGAAAGGAGGAAGTTTATGGAAAAAGAACTGAAAGCAGGAAATCTCCAATGTTCAGACTCCTTCATCTTCCAGAATGAAAGCCATAATCAGTTCATGGAAGGCTCATACCTGTGATAATTTAACTTTGAGTGGGGCAATCCAGTCCATTCAGGTCTTTGAGGAGTGGTCATCACCAAGTATCTGTCATAGCCCAATTGTAAATCATTCTTCTCATCGCTCTGTAAATTGTATTTCTCCTCACACATCTGAGCAATCTTTAAGGATGGAGGTGAAACACTAAATCATCTTAGCATTTCCTCTCCTCGGGTACAGAAGAATGTTTAGTTCATTCATGAGCTGCTTCTGAGTCTTCAGTCCACAGACCTTTTACCTTTGAATTTCTCCTTCTTTTTGATGCACAGTTTGTAAGTGCCAGCTACCTCCTGACTACACGCAGGAAGTGCAGTCTAAATATCTGTTTGAAAAGATACTGAGGATCTGATTTAGAAAAACATGTAAGTTAATCCATTTAATACACCCACTGATTCTAATAAACTTTTGATCAAGCGATGTGATTATTCAAATTAGCTTCTTAAATGTACTGTATAATGCACCCTAATTTGCTTTATTGTATTACAATTCATCTCTTCTTGTATCAGGGAAAAAATACATATAAGTGAGATTCTCGACATTTTAGACTCATATCTGCAGAACTAAAACATTGTCAACATCAGAATCAGACATCAAACACCAGAAGAGCAGAACAATGAGGTATTGATTCCCAAATCATTCATTTCCATTACTGTTTTTACTTATTATTACATTATTATTAAAAGAACATGTCATAAGAAACTCTCTTGACAGTACTTCATTTAACGATAATAATAAAGATTCTAGTAATACTAAATGCATAAGGACCATGTCAAAACAGCTCATTATGGCTTGACAGTGCACATACAAGGGCCACTAAATGTTAATGATTTGATCTTCAGTGGTCACTTTGTAAAGCAAGAAAATATTACTGCCATTGTAAAGACAGCAGAAAGAGAGTAGGTAATTTTCTGGAGCACAAAGAGTATCTGTGATAGAGCAAATATGAGAACTCAGGGAATTTTATTACCTATTCCTGGGCTTTCATTGTATTACCATCATTTGATGGCTATATCTCTCATCATTTGATAAATTTTAACCTTTTCAGCCCCGTAACACAGCCACACATGCACAGTTACATCTGACATAACTTAATTAAAATATTGGCATCTACAAACAAATAAACAGATAACCTGCATCCTTAATCAAAACCTGAATTACATACATTAGCATGAGCGTTTAGAGGATCAAATGATGTATGAGATGTGAAGACTATGAAGACACGGTGTTCTCTCGAAGTCACTCTTCTTTCCCCATTCTTTACATCTTTACTCTTTTCAGCTCTATTGACATGGAAGTAGAGGCATGGACAGAGATTCAAGGACAAGAGGAGAGGGGAAAGAAGCATCACAGAGGAAACAGAAACTGCTAAACATGGCTGTTAAGAAAGCAACGGGGTGGTGGAAAGGAAGCTAGAAAAGATGAAGGGCTGCAGTTCCCAGGCCAGGGCATGGAGTAGACAGAGCCAGTAAAATCAAGTTTTGAAGAGCAGTGTTACATTCACACACACACATCATCCCCAGTCTCCCCCTCCCACAGCTGCAGCTCTCTCAGGGTGTGAGGAGGAGGGATAATTATCTCTCTTACAGCAGTTGCAGTTATTTTAAAAGGCCCCTCCAGTGCATTTACCCTTGCATTTGCATACGCGTATACCAGGTACTGCTGCTTGGTCTTACATTTTCTACAGATAAGACATGAATGTACATTAATTTGGGGGATAGTTATTTCAGTGTGATGAGGTCAGCATAATAAAGCTGAAAGTGAGAGAAAACTGCCAGACTTGCATCTCTGATACACCTGAAAGTAGTAATCTCAGAATAGAAATTTTAGTGTTCTGCTAAGTAGCTCAACAGCTAATGGGTTTGGTAATCTCTGTTCCTTCTGTTCCTCATGTACCACGATCCAAGGGAAAACGCATATGCACTTCTTGGAGCAGGGAACAAATCTGGCTCGCCTTCAGTGCCAGGGAATGCTCCATTAACAAGCTGCAGAATTAGGGCCCCTTATTCTATTTCTCGGGCTGCGTAAATTCCATCTCACTTTCTGTGCAGAACTTGGCTTCAAGGGGGAGAAGAAAAGGTGGAGAATGGCTTCACTACAGGTTACATATAAAAATTGTAGCTAAGATGCTCTGCTCCTCAAACTGAAAACCAGTTTCTTGCTTAGAGTTTTGCTTATCAGGGCATGCATAATCCGATTCATGGTCCATTAGCTGGATCTGGCCCATGGCACTCGTGTGCCTGGCTTTTTCATTGACAGATTTGAAGTGTAGCTGCTCAGCTAGTGAATTCTTCCCACATGGCTGGATAATCCATCTCCCTTAGTGAAGAAGCTCTGCACTCATTCAGAGACAGACCTACTGTCATGCTATATCCAAGTAAGAGGAAGCAGGCACCAGCCAGCCGTATGCCTTCTCATGAGTACCCACAAACAGCCCTTAACTGTTGCTCCCTTGTGCTCCAAGCTAACAGTGCAAAAAGCTGTTCTTCCACAGCTCCTCTTCAGATGAGGGCTCTGTGCTCTGAATCCTGAGTAGGAGGAGGTGTTCAGGCTAGTTGCATGTGCAGAGTGGGAGACTGAGTCTCTGCTGAAGCACTTTGGCTCTCTGTACAGACAGCGGCAGGAGCTGGCACCTCTGAAACAAATTTCCTGGGAGGATTTGATACAGCACTCCAGTGCCAATGCAGCAGTGAGTCCTGCCTCAGTATGTGACAGATAACTGAAACAGATTACAGCTGCGGAAAAGACAATTCATTTAGGAATTGAGGAACGTTGGTTTATCATGAATAACTTAGCAACTAATAAATAAGTAATCTTAAATAAGGTCTGATCAGAGGAAGGAATTTTAAATTTAGTTTCTTGGAAAGAATCTATCCAGAAATCAGGCATTCTACACAGCCAAATGTGCACCAGTTCAATTACAAAGGTGGTATTGTGACAGGCTTAATAATGAACATTAATCGTCTTAGACCCGGACTCATTATTTTACTCTCTTCTCCCAAGATGCCTACTCTCCAAAAGCACTCATTTAAAAACAGGTTAGCAGAATAAGCTGTTACAATCCTAAATGTCAATAGGATTTCAATATGGAAAATTATTACAAAACCAATTTCAAGTAAATCCTTTGATAATACTTCTGCAAACACTAAATTAGGAGTGATGAGGGTGTATGCCTGATACCATTCTGTTTCAGCAGCAATGCTGGACTGGAAGACAGCACTAGATGATGCAGTGCAGGAGGTCTTTGTCTCTGAGCTCTGTAACTGCATAGAAATATTGAATTAGCTAACAGGTCATTAATGAGAACTAACATTCCATTTTAGAAAGATTTTTACCTTTTCTTTCCACCAATATGGTAGAGGAGAAATAGGCCTCTTAGAAGTAATAACGTTGATTTAAACATCAACCATGGTCACTTTTAAGTTAATTTTTCATAAAATCTTCCACTGCTGAAGAAACACTGCTCTCTTTTATTGCTTCATACACAAAGGCTGTACTTCTTCCTTAATTTTACTGAAGACCCAGAAAGACATGTGTAGACCTTCTTCTCCCAGGGCTGCCAGTTACTTTTGGCTGAGCCAGTCTCCCAGAAACTGTAGGTTTCACTCATCTTAGGTGGAGGAGAGCAATGTATCTGGGACTCTAACTTGAGACCTGGCTTTGCACAATCTTCCTAAGTGTATGAGTCACTGGAGTGTTGTGAAGAAAGGGAAGTAACAGCACAAAAAAGCCACTGCCAACTCATTTTGTTGCTGAATCTACTGCAGTGGGTATACGATTAATGTTTCAAAGTATGGAACTAGGGTTGAATCTGTCTGGAGAAGGTGCAGAAAAATTAATTGTTTTTTTTTTTTTAATCCTGAGTGAGCTTAGTTATGAACCAAGCTGTGTCAGAACTACCTGCTCCTAACTGTGTTCCTTTTCAGCAAACTTTTTGAGCTTTTGATGCTTCATTACAGCTCTGTGAGTTGCATTCAGTGTTTAAATAGCCCAGAGAGTGTATTCAACCTACATGTGATTGATTGTGCAAATGATTTCTAATACTGCTAATGCCCAGTCTGGGGCAAGTTGTCTCAGTAGTCAGCCTTCAATTTAGGCATTAGCAAAATAAGATAATAATATGCAATTAACTATCCCACAAACATATTATGTGGCTTACTTGGTTAATGTTTATAAGGCACTCTTTGGAAATGAAAATGCTACATACACTAAGTATTTTGCAGCATGGAAAAATGTTTGACTACTTAATTCAAATGGAATGCATGTAACACAATGAAACCATGAGTCTTGGCCAGCATGCAAGAGCCTCTTTGCCATCTTTCATTTGATATGCAAACACTGGATTAAGTTTCCTTAACTTTAGCCAAACTAGCACTCTCAGGAATCATACAGCATCTCTCTCACAGCTGTGGGAGAATGTTCTTCTTCTTACACAAGAACATCAGGTGGGTGTTGGTAGTAAGATGCCAATACCTGGAAA
The DNA here is from genome assembly GCA_013400375.1 of Thinocorus orbignyianus. NCBI lineage: Eukaryota > Metazoa > Chordata > Aves > Ciconiiformes > Thinocoridae > Thinocorus > Thinocorus orbignyianus. The sequence goes on from VXBW01003571.1 coordinate 278,223, forward strand.
TATTTTAGGTGTACTCTGGGAGTAAGAGTCTGTTTAGTTTGTTAACTGCAGAAAACTGAGAAAGGAAAATTATATACGGTACAGACTTGCAGGTAAAACCCTTGAGATGGTCATGGAGATCTTTATTTTGCCATCCGTAGTAACAAATGAAACTTAAACCATAAGGTTCTCTACAGCAGAAGCAGCACATGTGTCCCAGCCAATAAGCAGAGTTGAGCTCCTGATGTTTGCCATTAACCATATGATTTTATTGGTGACATAAATGCAAAAAGAGAGAGACTGTACAAACACGCCGTACACAGAATTAGTTTGCTTATATCCCTGGCTTGCTTTTCTTTTGGGGGTTTTGTTTTCTTCTTTCCTTCCCTCCCTTATCCCCCCATATCCGACTTTATTCTCTGGTCTGACCGTATCAAATTTTAGATATACATGAACCCTCAATGTTGCCAAGCTTTGCCAATGTGCATTCTTCCATGCTCGTTGGCCCTTAAGCTCCGTTCTGATAGTGAAAGAAGCAGAGCAACATCAGGTGAATGCAGATTGCAACCTGTCAGCAGCCCTCTACTATGCATTGACATTATCTATCAGAGTTTACATGGGGGGTAGAACATGGGATAGCATAGAAGAGAAAGAAAGAACAAAGAGAAGCCCAAAGGTGATAATAAAAAATGAATGTATGACCCACTCTCTCCCTTGTTTTTTAGCTAGTAAAAAGTACACATTGACTTAATTAAGATAAAATCTTATTCTTTAGCATTTAGAGTCTTAATCTACTCTTTTTTTTAAATGCACAAGAAATATTAAACAGTAGATTACTTCACCTCCCTACAATAATTGCAAAGCCATTTGTTTTGAACTCTTGATCCTGTTTGTTTGCTTTTTATTTCATGTGTGTCTTTTCTCTGTTGACATTATTCATGATGCTGTGAGATGTGATAGAGAGCTGGGATTCACCCTGAGTGGTGGTGTCTGATGTCCATTTGGAACAAATTCAAGCAACGCAAGCAGTCCAGGGAAAACTACAGCTTCCCTTGTGATCATCACCTGCCAGGAATCCAAGCCCAGCTGCGACAGAGCATCACAGTCTGGCAGATCTCCATCATAGAAAAAGTATGATTTTTCTCAGATTTATTTAACTCCTTAAAGATTCTGGCAATGCAAAAAAGCTGATATGGTGCTTGGAGTAGAGAATATCCAGTATAACCCGTGCCCAAGGCCAAAGACATGGCTGGTACTGTATTTCAAATTGCCTTTTGAAAAATCGGGTGGTTCAGTCAACTAAACAGAGTTATTGGTTTGAAATACAGGGAATAAAATGTCAGGTTTTCACAAGACTTTACAAAAAGAGAACTCAAATAACATTCATAGCATCAATTTCAGCCTTGATTCAGCTGATTTTTAGGTACTTATTTAACTTAATGTCTGTATTTCAATGCAAGTGCTTTGCTGGATCAAAGCCCTAGTGAGCATATACTGACTCCTAGAAGTTACCTGCAGGAATTGATCTTTTCTGACACTGAGGCAGATTTTAAATCGTGGTTTACTTCTTTTTTTTCCTCCCCGTGTGTTGTGCATTTCCACAGTCGTTTGTTTCCTGCCTAGTGTAACTACAGATCAGAGGGTTAAAGTGTTCAACGGCTTAATGTGCTAACTTCATTTCTACCGGTTTCTTGCAGCAGCAGCAGACAATGAAAGTAATAGGCTCAGTCTGATCCCCGATGAATGCTTGCCCACATAATTATATTGGCTGCAAGCTCGGCACAGTTGGGAGACACAGACAATGAGAGTTAGAAAAGTGCAGTTACTGTAGGTCAGAGCTGGTGTCTTTGTATGGCACCTGCTTAAGTTTCCTTCCTCAGCATCATTAAAGATTACTTACCTATATAATCTGTGTTTTCTCTCCTGCTCATGGACATGCTCGGACACTAAGAAATAAAAACTTCCTTCAGCTATAGCATTAATATGAATATTTAAGTGCCAGCTATTGTAGCTGAGCTAAGCTCGTCAGCTAATACAGTTGCCTTTATATTGAAGTTCACTTTAATGTTTATTTATACTTTGAAGTCTGAAAAAATTAATCCAGTAACTTCAGTTATTTAGTCTTTATCTGAAAATACACTGTTCATGCCTCCTGCCCCTACTGACTCAGTGAGAAAAAGGCAAGCATCTTGAATTCACTCGAAATCTTATCAAAGAAATCTCAATTTAAATGCAACAACATCTTGTTTCAATATTACATATGTATGGCTGACATCTAGCTTTCTTGTAAGCTTCTGCAGTTGGAAAAGCAAATGTTTAACTACTATCTGTGTAATTGGCTTTTGCTTACATCTTTCATACTGTGAAGTGGAGTGGGTTAGGCAGTCTTACCCAGATGTGACATAATCAGTGCCTTACAGAGACAACCTTCCATGTGGACACTACCACCTCTTGAGATGCAGCTAATTAGCTTCTTAAAAGAAGCAATTATAGTTGACTGGATATGTACAAAGCAGCTTCAGAAACTACATAATAAATTCCCAGTAGACTCTTATTTGTTGCAGTAACTGATACATATTTCTGCTCTGCTTAAAACTGTGTGCAGTGTTTATACCAAAATTCTGAACATCTTATTTTCTCTTGAGGATATAATAACTGTTTTTAGTGATTTGATTGAATGCTCTTGATTTAAAATAAACAAACAAATTTTTCTAGTATGATGTGGGCATGCAGATTTAGATCTCTAGCTGGAATTTCACAATTGCTTTACTCCAACATAAGTAAGAGTTGCCCTTTATGTAAACAAGCTTCCTCCTTCCCCTAATCTGAGCTGCACATTGCTGCCATGCTTTTGCATCCACACTGCATGTTAGACTCTACCAAGAAACTAATCTGGGGAATGGAGGGAGGTTGAGAGGCACGAATAAGGTCTTTTCATATGGATTAATTCCCTGAACTGGGTGACTGACTTCTTCAGTCCAACAGTAATGTATGGCTGAAGAGGAAACAGAAGGTAGAATTACTTGTCTCATTTCATTTATGTTTACTTAAAGCCATTACAAAATTGCTCTCTTAATCAGATATTAAAAAAGACCTTTTTGTATAGCTTATGATTTTCTTAAATACAAATCCAGGAAGATATCTAAGCAAGCACCTAACTTTAAATCTGATGCTGAAGTTCATTGCTAAAGCAAGCTCCTAGTATTTTCATTTCTTGGCTGCCTTTCTGAAGAGCTTGATCAGAGTCAGGGGAGCTGTTCTTCCTTGTAACAGTTTCACTGAAAATTATTTAGCCATTTTAAAGAAAATATTCATTGTTGCTAGGAAATATTGTTTGTGACCTTTTTATTAAGCAGCTACAGCACCTCAGGGAAGAAAAGAGAAGTATAAACTTGGCAAGGAGTAAACTCCGGGTCAGATCTGTGTTTTTATTAGACTCAAAAGAACTGGATGTGATTAAACTGAGTTGTACAATATATGAAGGACTTTGTATATGGGCTGTGGAGTACATTAGATGATAAAAATGGCTTCTGCTGTTCCAATAGTGATGGCACTAGTGGATATACAAACTGAGACTGATAAGTCTTGATGTACAAGGAAGAAGGTGGCATATTAAGGAGGGTGGGGGTCTCAGAAGTGCTTTCATAACATAATGTAAACTGGAATGAAGCTGTAATTTCCTTCTTCATCCTCAGCGAGAGTACATGTGAGAGCTTAACATGTTATAAGAAAGATATGCAGCTTCCCAAAGGACACTTGAGAGATCTTCAGAATCTGCATTTTGTAAGATGCCCTGCTTTTTGTATGGAATAGACAAAGATTGTAAAGATGAACACTGTGGGAAGTGAATAAACATAACAGGGTGCTGCCTGATTGATTACACATACTGAATGATACATGGTGCAGGGTTGTTATCCAGCCAGCACATGAAACCGGACACATTGCTTCATCCATAAAGATTTTCTAAAACAAACCTTTGAAACCAACTGAGCAAGCAGCAGTATGGCAGAAATGGAAAACCAACTTGTCAGTTATTGCACTGCTAATGTTGCCTGTCTAGCCTTAACAACAGCCACATGTACATATTTGTTGCAAGGAGGTCTCTTTCACATCCAGTCAAATAGATTTTCTCTCAAATGAAGAGACATCCTATGCATAAAACCACAAAAGCTGTGCTCTGTATCTCCCTTCTTCAAATCTCCCAGATTTTGAGCCACTGATAGTGCTCTGCTCCCTCCTCTGCTTCTGTTTTGATCACCACATAGATTTTGTTTTATTTTATTTTATTTTCCTTTTTACTGAGAAATTTGTCCAAGTTTATATTTCTCTCCTCTGTTAACAGATATTATCTATTTAGTGCTCAGGTGTTAAATTTTGCCCTGTCTCCTTTCTGCAAGATAACTGCTCTCTCAGGCCTACAAGCACAACTGCTCCTTAACCTAGTTCTGTCAGAATGATCTGATTTGTAAAACCCTCACAGAGAAGTGTTTTAGTAGGTTTTAAAAACCAAATTCTTTTGACAGAATCAGGCTGGGGACAGCTACATGTGTAGTTATACCAGACTATCAGAGGGGGATGGTTACCTTCAGAGAAGCAGAACAGAGAAGAGAGTAGCTGGTTATGAGCCACCTACATTATTTCTATGCTTAGATTATCCACATGTCTATCATCAGCCCTATCAACATGTGACCATATCTTTGGCTATTCTGATTTTCATGCTTTTTGTTCAAAATGTCTGTCATTGCTGACAGATCTGCAACATACAATCGCAATGCTATCATGCCATTGCACTGTTTGTCCATAAGTGCATTGTCATCTCCTCAGCTGCTTTCACTTTTCCCCTTCTTCTCCTCATTTCATAGCTGATTTCATTATTTTTTCCTACTTTCCAGTTCTTTTAAAAATATTCTATCTTCATTTGCACCTCTTCTTAAGTCCCTTTCTCAGAAATGTTTCTCCTCAAGTCATATTAAATATTTTCTCCCTTCTGCTTTGTTTTATCTAAGCTGCGAACTCTTTAGGTCAATGAATGTCTCTAAAGTGTGGAAAACGTTGTTTGCATGCTGGACTATTGAATTATAATTACAGCAATACTCAATAGTTCTGAAGTTTCAGCTCAGGACAATACGTAACGGCACAGAAAGTAAGTTAAAACAAAATAATTTCTTAAAGTTTAAAGGAAGAAAGCCTGAAGCACTGACCAATTCAGAAAATGCAGAACAGCCACAGTCACTAACATGTGGAAAAGGCAAGAGCCCTCTCTGGAAGAAAACAGGAGACCTGGGATATGGAGAAAGCTGACGTACTCAATGCCTTTTTTGACTCAGTCTTCACTGACAAGGGCTCTAACAACATGACCCAAGTCACAGAAGGTAATGACGGGGATTTGGAGAATGAATAACTGCCCACTATGGGAAAAGACCAGGTTTGAGACTAAGGAACCTGAAGGTGCCAAATCCATGAGAACTTATGAGATACAGCCATGGGTCCTGAGGGAACTGGGGGATGAAGTTGCTAGGCCACAATCATCATATTTGAGAAGTTCTGTAAGTCCAGTGACATTTTCACTGTCTTGAAAAGGGGAGATATAACCCTCATTTTTAAAAAATGAAAAAAAGAAGACCCAGGGAACTACAAGACAGTCAGTCTCACTTCTGTACCCGACAAGATCATGGAGCAGATCCTCCTGGAAACTATGCTAAGACATACGGAAAATAAGGTGATCAGTGACAGCTAACACTGCTAACATTACAACTTCACTAAAGGCAAATTGTGCCTGACAAATTTGGTGGCCTTCTACAATTGAGTTAAAGCATTGGTGGATAAGGGAAGAGTAACTGACATCATGTACCTGGACATTTGCAAGGCATTTGACACTGTCCTGCATGACATTCTTGTCTCTAAATTAGAAAGACGTGGATTTGATGGATGGACCACTTGGTGTATAAGGAATTGGCTGAATTGTCACACTTTAAAAGTTGCGATCAACTGCTCGATGTCCAAGTGGAGGCCGGTGACCAGTGGTGGTCTTCAGGAGTTGTAATTGGTACCAGTACTCTTTAACATCTTTGTTGGAAACATTGATGGTGTGACTGAATGCATGCTTGACAATTTTGCTGACAACGCCAAGCTATGTGGCACAGTAGACATGCTGGAGGGAAGGGGTGCCACCCAGAGGGACCTGGATAGTCTTGAGAAGTGAGCCTGTGTAAACCTCATGAAGTTCAATTAAGCCAAATGCAAGGTCCTGGAAGGTTGGGGAAACCCAAAGCACGAATACAGACTGGGTGGAGAATGAACTGAATGCAATTCTGAGAAGGACATAGGGGTATTAGTTGATGAGGAGTTCAACATGAGCTTGTGCCATGTGCTTGCAGCCCCATAAGCAAACTGAATCCTGGGCTGCATCAAAAGAAACATGACCAACCAGTCGAGGGAGGTGATTCTTCCTGACTCTACTCCACTCTGGTGAGACCCCACCTGGAGTACTGTATCCAGCTCTGGAGTCCTCAACACAGGAAGGATGTGGACCTGTTGGAGCACATCCAGAGGAGGGCCACAAAGATGATCAGAGGGATGGAGTCCCTCTCCTATGAGGACTGGTTGAGAGGGCTGGGGCTGCTCAGTCTGGAAAAGAGAAGGCTCTGGGGAGACCTTATAGCAGCCTTCCAGTACCTGAAGGGAGACTACAGGAGAGCTGGGATAGGACTCTTTATCAGGGAGTGTAGCAATAGGATGAGGGCTAATGGTTTAAAACTGAAAAAAAAAAGGTAGATTTAAATTAGATACTAGAAATAAATTCTTTACTTTGATTGTGGTGACACACTGGAACAATTTTCCCAGAGAAATTGTGTATGTCCCATCCCTAGAACTGTTCAAGGCCAGGCCGGATGGGGTTTTTGGCAACCTGGGGTAATGGGAGGTGTCCTTGCCCATGGCAGTGAGTTTGGAACTCTATGATTTTTAAGGTCCCTTCCAACATTCCAGGATTCTATGATAAGTCAGCCTTGATACAAGAGAAGCTTAACACCAGGACTGCCTGATGATTCAGACAGAAAAGTATCTGCAGTTCAAGAAACTCTGAAAATGTTGTAATCACCCTAGAGCGTGCACAGTAGAATTCCACACTGTCTTAATGACTAAAACCTGCTATATCTATGGAAATGAGTGAGTTCTGTGACTGAAAACTGTTTTTAGGAAATAAATATATGCCTAGTCAGGAACTGGTGAAGAATTTTCAGATAACTAAAAGGTCCAATTCCTCTCTGAGCAAAGTCATTTCTGGTGCTATTTGACTTGAGTAGGAGCAAATTAATGCAAAATGTACCACGGGATGTTTATCTCAATGCACAACCCATGACAGATCTAGCTAGTAACCTAGAAAATGACTTTAAGGAAAACACCGAGGAAGATAAAAAAGTAGAAATGTATGAGAGAAAGAAAAGGGAAAAGAACATTGAAATAAAGATGATGGTAAATGAAGCACATTTTGTTTCTACACACGTGCTGTATAGGAAATAGCTGACGCATTAAATATTTAGTGAAATTATGCTTTAAAAGAGGAGGGGGGAAAAAACAACCCTAGGAATATTGCTGAAAGAAAATAAGTAAAATAATTAGATCTAAAAGAAACTAATGTTGGGGGATACCCTGAAATTGCACACATTTTCAATGATATTTAGATTTGCACAAATAGAGTATCAATCTGCCATTTTGGTCCCCTCTCAGATTCAAACCTGAGCCCTATTTCTTCAGTACTCCACCCTGCTTATGTACTGATACACAGTCATTTGCCAGGTGACTTCCTAGGTGAAAACAGTCTTGGAGGTGATCCTGATTCAAGCCCCACCACTACAACACGGCAGCACAGAGTGATACGGCTTCTGTTTCATGAAGCAGTGCTGAGTATCTGACTCTTTTAGGTTTTATTGTCTTTCATTCCTTTCTCCTTTCCTGCTCCACTGAGAAACTCTTAAAATCTTAAACCATAAAAGTACTATTTTTGTTTCTTTTTCTTCCTGTTTTGGTTTCTTTTTTTTTTTTTTTTTCCTTCTCTGTGCCCAGAATGTGATGGTTTCAGAAAAAAACAGCAAAAGGTTTGGCAATGAAGCTCAGCAAACAGCTGAACAACTGGCTTTGGAGGAGGATTTACATTATAGTGGAAAAAGAATGAGTGTTGACCCGTAAAATCAAGATGCATTAGGCATTTCAGTGCAGGAGAGGGAAAGCTGTGCAAACCGGTCAGGTGGAAAGAGCTCTAGTGGTCAAGGGTTTAGTGACAGAAAAAAAAGACTGAACGAGTTTAGTGAGCAAAAAAGAGTTTTGCAGAGACGACTGTACAGAGAGACTATAAAAGAAAGAACACGGCAGGCAAAAAAGTAAAAACAGTATCTCTTCAAGGCTATTTGGGAAAATTTACTGGAAATAAATTGATCAGTGACATAGAAATTAGCTGTTATAGTCAGTGCTCAGGCTAATTAAGAATGGGCTACCAATCGTACAAAATAGAGTGTTATCACTAAAATTTGCAAATGCATTTCTAGGTATTTTTAATATAGCTAATACATGCTACTTAAGAATAACACATTTAATAAAATTATATTTTACAATATGAAGTTCTATTTGTTTTCACATCTGCCAGTCTGCGGGGAGATCACACATGCGCGGTTTGCTAGTGGAGGCTCTGATTACACAGTATACACATTTCTGAACAGCAGGGGAGGGGTGAGGAGAAGGATGGAGATTTAGACGGTAGCTCCTCACAATCGCCATATGAGGAATGCACTGGGGCCGTGTCACAAAGAGAAATAATACCCTTTCAGGGGGATTTATTTTATCAAGATATTGCTGAGTGTGAAGGCTATGATAAAAATAACTGACAAGGTATGAACATTAGAAGTAGAAATTAATGCTGGTTCAGGTGGAAGAGAAAAATACTACCATAGATCCAAGTACAAATAATGATGAATATGAGTGTGCATACTTAATCACTGATATACCGAGATAGGTTACAGCTTCAAAGAGACACAGAAGGGATGTAGATGTCCAGCTATCATTAGGGCACATAATTCCAGCATCAATATATGCTAAGTAGCAGTATTTAAATGAGAGACACACATTTTGCAGCACTAACATTCCTGAAGCACCTGCAGATCTTCTGTTCCTCTCCAGAAGCGTTAGCATTTCTAATAGCATTGAGTAATTTAGTACCAAGTCAAAGGTTATGGACCTGTCAGGATCCACAAACACATTTTTGGAGTTGTGCTGAAGTGTTTCAGTCTCGTTCAGTCAAATATACTACTAAAAATGCTAAAACAGCTGAAAAAAAAATACTATTCCACCAAGTTCTCTCCTACTGTTGAGTCTTCCCAGGAGAATGCCACCTGTCTTGGACCTGGTGAGTAATTCTACCACTGTACACCCACCCAGGCTTGGACCACAAAGTTTCCAGCCACATAAAAGCAAACGTTCTCAGCCAACTCTCCACACTCGTCTTCACCAGCCCTGGCAACAGAACCAGCCAACATTCATTTCACAGCAAACATCTTGCTGTTTCCTCCTTCTTTCTACTTCTGGCCTCTTCCTACTCTCCAATTGTAGAAAACACAGGTTTAAATCCATGCACACTGTGGCATGATTTGAACCTACACCTCTTATCTTCTTTATCTTTGAAATATCATCCTCTACAGGAGACTGAGATGTTCTGTATTCATTGTTTCTGTTGAAGCATATAATAAAAATTAATTACAGCTATTTAAAGCACTTATAAGATGCCCTCTGGGCCTTCTCAGGGCTAAGTATTCCAAGGTCTCTCACCCTCTCCTTTTTATGTTCAGTGCTCTGAGCTCTGAATCATCTTCGTGGCCCTTTGCTGGACTTGCTCCGTTATGTTCAACAGTCTTGTACTGGGGAACACAGACCCGTGCACAGCCCTACAGGTATGTTTTGCCAGTGTTGAGAAAAGGTGGAGAATCACCTCTATCTGCAGGCAGTGCACTCCCTAATGCAGCCGTGATGTTCTCCTTTTTTTTTGTGCTGTGAGGGCATATCACTGGCTCATGTTCAACTTGTCCACCAGGACCCTCAGGTTATTTTCTGCAAAGCTGATTTCCAGACAGCTGGCCCAAGCCTGCACTGGTGTATAGGGTTTTCCACCTCAAGTGCAGGACTTATCATTTCTTTTAATTGAACTTTATGAGGTTCCTGTTTACCCATTTCTCCAGCCTGTCGAGCAAATCATCTGAATGGCAGCACAACCCTCTGACATATCAGCCACTCTTTCCAGATTTATATTACCAGAAATCAGGATGAGAGTGGGCTCTTTTCTGTCATCCAGGTCATTAATGAAGATGTTAAACAGTATAGGACTCAGTACTGACACAGTAAGTACAGCTCTACTAATTGCCTTCCAGTTACTAGTGGTAACTAGTAACTTTCAGCAGCTGGACTTCATGATACTGGTCACAACTAGTCCAGTTTTCAGTCAATGTCTGCCCACTTACCCAGCTGTTTTTCTTTGAGGATTTTATGGGACACTGCAATAAAATCCTTCCAAAGTTGAGATAAATAACATTGACCACTTTTCAATCTTTCACTAAGCCGGTCACCTCATCATAGAGAGCAATTCAGTACATTAAACATAATTTCCTCTTCATAAACCTGTGCTGACTCCTCCCAATTACCTTCTAGTGCTTTGTATGTTTGGAAATGGTTTCTAAATGGTTTTATTTGCTTCGTCATTTTTGAAGGGATTGAGGGTGACCAGTCTGTATCTCTCCAGAACATTGGTTTTGAGCTTCTTGAAAATAGAAGTGACATGTGCTTTCTTTTGATATTTGGGAACCTCCCCAGACTGCCATGACCTTTCAGATTTAACTGAGAGTGTCCTTGCAATGACATCAGCCAGCTCCCTCAGTGTCATGCATCCCAAGATCAGTTCTTCCTTCTTTTGTAAGTGTCAACTCAAGGAGAGCATCTGCCCTTGTCAGCTCCTCCGTCACTTGTATGGTGATGTCATCAATGTACTCCATGTGCCCAGCTGTGTTGTCCCTCCAGAGACATCAGACACCTCTAATAACCAAGGCCAGCAAGTATAAGACTTCTTCAAGTTAAATGAGGACCTCATCAACTTCACTTTCTTGATCAGGCAGTCTGTAAGAGACATCACATCACCTATGTCGGTCTGCCTGATAATCCTGACATATAAACTCTCAACCAGTTCATCATCCATTCCCAGGCAGATGTCCAAGCATTCCAGTTGCATGTGCATATAAAATTTAAACGCTAATTAGTTGCTTAATTTCAAGTCCATCTGATCAAATCACTCCTGCCTTTCTTTTTCTTTTCTTTTTTCTTTTTCCCCCCACTATGGATACCTTTGATAGAAATCATATCAGTCAGTATATGTTCATGTGTAACAGAAAACCATACATTGTTTTCTTTATATCTATCTTTCTGTCTGTCTATTGCACTGTATTGAGAGTATGGAAGAGATGGAATGAGAGAGTTAAATAGTTCCTCTTATGGCAAAAAAACAGCTATGCAAGAATAAATTCACACCGGGAGTTTGCCTCCTAGAGTGTCTAACTGTTTATAGAATTGTAGAACAGGACAACTCACACAAATTTGCTCCATTTTAGCTGCATGCACACCTACAGCTATGATGATTTCCTATTGTGCTTTTAAAAACCTACTAAACTTTTTCTCCTTCACAAAGTTTAGAGGGAAAAATGTGGAGTCTGGGTGAAATTTAGCAGATTAAAGCTCCAGATAGGTCTGCATTACTCTAAGCATGAAAGACATCTTTGATTAATGGTTTCCTGTATCTCAGCTAGCATTACAAATCTTGAGTAAATATACCACTAGGACATTAATGTGTGGGATGAGTGTGTATAGAATAGGCTGCATATTCAGGAAACACTGCAGAATTTCCATGGGCCATGGAGCAGAAATCTAATGATCTTCTTCCTTTCATGAGGCACACTTTGTAAATGAAGTTGGCACAGAAATACATGCAGTACTTCAAAATAATTTACCTCTACTGTAGGACCCTTAATGCATTGACAGCAGTGCTGTTTCTCGTAATGGCTTAAAAAGTACACTTTTTCTTTTTAAAGTCTTCTTTTTTGGCATGCAATATTTTAATTATTGTGTAAATCCATTACAGTCTCACAGCACAGTCCTTAGAGCATTGCAAGGGATACACACAACTGCACAACTCAAGCTACAGAAAAGTATTTATATATTTAAAAAAAATTAACCTAAATTAATTCAGTGTTCATACTTCTTTATCTGCTTTATACTTGGGGTATTACAGCTTTTGTTTGTAACCACATCTTGAATTAGGATTAGATTATTACATTTGAGGATCAGAGGCAAAAATACTTTATATTTAAATTAACCACTGAACTGCAATTTTTAAAACAATCAACCACAAAAAGAAAAATATAAAAACAGAAGCCAGAATTGAATGTGCAGGAATCAAAATACAAGGCAAAAGATGATTGGAAGGGTCTTAAAAAAATGAAGAAACAGATAATATAAGCCTTAAAGAGTATTCACGAGGAATTTAGCATCACATTCTGCATATCATAGAATCATAG
>VXBW01003572.1:2652-119749 GCA_013400375.1 Thinocorus orbignyianus
CGGGCCCGCTCTGCCACACGGCGTGGCCCCGCTGGCAAGCAGGGGAGGGAGGCCCGCAAGCCTTCCCGCCCCGCCCCGCTGCGGTAACGGCGCCTCCCCGGGCCTAAACGCCGGTATGAAGAAACCCCGGCGAGTTGGGCAGGTGACGGTGCTGGACCGTTCATGCCGGGCCTGTGGCCCTGTCGCGCCATTTACAAGAATAACGCGGTGATGGTACCGCATCCCGCGGCAGGCGGCGGTTGGTCCCAAACGCGCTACACCACATTTTTTCTTTAAAAAGTCTACTTTTAATTCGTGTCTTAACAACTTTGATCGCGATCTCGGAAAAATACACATCAAAACACAACGCTGGTACGATGCAAACGCTGGCTGTACAAATCCAGTTGAACAAAGACAGGTAAAAGGCTGACAGGAGAGGGAGCTGGGGCTGTTCAGCCTGGAGAAGGCTCCGGGGAGACCTAATAGCAGCCTTCCAGTATCTGAAGGGAGCTACAGGAGAGCTGGGGAGGGACTTTGTCAGGAAGTCTAGTGACAGGACGAGGGGTAGTGGTTTTAAATTGGAAGAGGGGAGATTTAGGTTGGATATTAGGAAGAAATTCTTTCCTGTGAGGGTGGTGAGGCACTGGAACAGGTTGCCCAGAGAAGCTGTGGGTGCCCCATCCCTGGCAGTGTTCAAGGCCAGGCTGGATGCGGCTTTGAGCAACCTGCTCTAGTGGGAGGTGTCCCTGCGCATGGCAGGGCAGTTGGAACTCAATGATCTTTGAGGTACCTTCCAACTCTAACCATTCTATGATTCTATGAAAAGGGTATGAGAGATTTCTGAGAAAATACTTCATGGAAAATGATTAATTGCCAAAAAAAGCTGGGTTTGTTTTTGTTGGGTTTTTTTCTTTTTTTTTTTTCATGGATTGAAAATAATAAACCAACAAATCTCCTGTTCTGAAAAGTTTCGGAAGCTACAGTTTGAAAGCTGGGCAATGGCCAATCTGAAGTAAATACTTTTGGGGAATTGAAATTTAGAGAAATTCTGAACCAAGCCTCTGTGTTCGTCAACTTTTGTTGGTGAAAATGTTTGCTGTGGCTTCCAGTTTCTTTTGGAATAGATTACAAGGACTGGGCATCATTTCTCATCCAGCAATAACTGAAAACCACTGTGAATAAGAAGGTAATGACTAGGAACAGCCACAAAAAGAGAACTGTGAAGATGGAGTTCATTAATCGTAAAGTTGATCCCAGTAGCAACAGCAGTATTGGCATACTTTGAAGTGTTTGAAATCAAAAGGTTATTGAAGTCACAGAGAAGTGCTGCTGAAAATGAGCCCTAAATTGTATCCGGAATCTTTCAAAACAAGGCACAGGATGGCTGTTGCCTCAGGATGTTTGTTTGATTTTGAGAATTCCCATGATGTCAGCCTTAGGTCACAGCCGCATCTCTGAGAGGTCTGCAGTTTTATTTGTTAGAGAGAGAATGTACATTTGAAAAGAGGGCAGAGTGCAGCCCTCTTTATGCGGCTTTATTCAATAATGTGTTTGTATTTTTATATGTGCACAGTATTTTTTCCTCTCATGCCTGGTGCAGTTCAGGAAATTAAACTTGATCTTACCCACAGAGGTGTGACGCAGGAAATGCAGACTGGGGAGCTGTTCAGCTGCTTTTCTTTTTAATTCCTTGCAGTTGACAATCACTCATTAGAAAAATGGAAAGCAGATTAACAAAATGAAATTTCATACATCTGGAGGGCCTGTTGTTAAGTTTGAAGTCCCAAAGAAATGGTGGTGGTGGTGGCAGTGCAAGCACTTTGGCATTGTGTTGAATAATATTAGAATGTTTTGGCTACTCTGATTGCTCATTTCAGATTCCTGTCTCCTGGAATTCTTTAACATTCGTGCAGTCCAGCTGCTGCACATGTAAACCTGACTTTACAATGTCACAAATGACGTAGGCCCCAGTTTGCAGCAGTGAAGTTCTCAAGTATCAGTCTTTGAGTAATTAGTGCCAGTACAGAATTTGCAAACACAACTGTCCATCTGAAAATATGGAATTTCAGTATTTTAAAAACAGGAGACAATTGCGAATGGCTCTTCCTCTGTTTAGAGACTGACCATCTCTTTTCCTGATTACTGAAAAGGCAACGTGAGCAGCAACACGTTTTCTTCTGTTGTATAAAGCGATTCTGAAATGAAGTCAGTTTCTTGAAATCCCATCTTGCACTGAAAAGAGCAGCAATAAGAAAAAAAGTTATTAATAAACCCCATACCAGCATTCCCAACCCCAGAGCATTTTTATTGGAACTAGACCACTGCTCTTGGCCATTTCTTCTCAAAGAGAGCAGGGCTTTTATTTCAAAGAGAGATGCCCACCTTTATCGGTGGTTTTTATCTTGTTGAAAATCTAAAGTTACTCAGTAGAAAAACATTTCTAGACAAGTATGCCTGAAAATGTACATACCTGCCTCATCTGATACCTACAGAAATGCAGTATGCCACCATCAGCTAGTTGTGAATGTACTTTAAGCATCACTCACCACTAATGAGTCATTTGTGGACAAGTTAAATTACATAAAAGTGGAACTCGATGCTGCACAATATTCAGAAAACACATCAGCAATCACAGTCAATGCACATCTTATTCATCATTCTTTAAGCACATAATATATTGGTAGTTTCATTTCAAAATTTTGGAATAACAGTATCCAAAGTTCCCAAGGGTACAGTTGTTCTACAATGAAATTTGGTGCTTTCTGGCTGAAGTAGCCGAATGAAAAGCATTCAGAGTTTCATCCTTCTCACTTGAGATCAATGTGCTCCCACTGACTTTAATATCCCATTGACTCACAGGATCCAGCTGTATTTTATAAATTTTTCAGAAACTTCCATATATTCATAAGAACTAAAAGAAAACAGACAACTTACCTGAACACTGAAGCATTTTCCATTCCTGCTGAAATTGGTCTCTTAATAGTTTTATTTTATTTACTTTTTCTTGGGTAGGAGGTACATAAACTCCAAAGTGAGGTGTAGAAGCACCCAATAATGCTTTGGCTACACTTTGCATTAAATTTATCTCTGTGTCCTATTTAAGAAGAAAAAAAAATTACTCCTGGGAACCAAACTTTGTTTCAGTAATACATGAAATATTTTAAAACAAGCTGTTTCTAATATTAGTAGCAAGAATGAGCAACTTTCAATTTTCAAATGAAAATGTGTCAAAACGGAGAAGTGTTTTCTGAAAAGGCTAGATTAATTTTTATCTCCTGTAAAACTTGCTGTTTTTCAAACAGAGAAAGAATCTGAGTTTCTTCTCTGTGATCAAAAAGAAACAGTGCTGGGCTAAAGGTAGAAAATGTCAGGAGGGAATGGGAGCACAGAGCTTGTTTCCTTCATGCATCATTTATTCTCTAGATGTAGAAAATAGCAGCATGTTTTGCTTCATCAAAAGTGACTTTTTTTTTTTTGACTCCTGACAGTTATTTTGAAGACTGCAACTCTATTTTATTTTTAAAAGATAGAAGTATTTCTTTCAAGTATTCTAAAAAGCCAAGCCCACACATTAGAAAATCCCTACACATTGGATAACCCCGTGATGGAGCTACCTGAAGAGTATCAATACAAAAGTCTCAGTCTTACATCCTAAAGATGTATGTCTATACTTCCTTTTTATCTCTGGCTTTACCCTTCAGAGTAGCAATAATTCTTTCCATTTCATACTCCTAATTAATAATGTGCAAATACTCTGTTTCTGTGTGCTGTCTATCAATGTAAAAATTGTATTAGCTTAGACAATTTACTTATCAGCACTGTAAAACAAATAGCATTTGAGAAGACTATGGGATAAAGTATTGCAAAATCCACTTAATTGGCAGCTTAATGAATAGTATGTCTTTAATTGGATACTTGCTGGGAAACAGATTAGAATAATTGCATATGTGAGCAATTACTCATTGTTTCTCACTAAAGAAAAACTAGGAGGCACATAAGTAATCAAAAGTTACTGTTTCACAGAACACACAGAGAAATTGTGTTACTCACAGCCACAAGGTGCTGCAGAGGCCAAGAGCGTAAGTTGAGTTCTTTAAGAGATTAGACAAATTCATGGAAGATATGCTCACTGGCACTTATCACACACTGGTCTGGATACAGCCTCCAACTTCCTAAATTTAGAAATCCTTAACGTAGTCGTGTATGGCAACACTGAGTAGGGAAAGAGCCACATACTCTTTATTTCCTTTCCCACGCTCTCTATCAGAAACACAAAGCTCGGGCAGATTGGTTCTCAGTTATGAATTATGGCAATTAACTTCACTTAAAGGATATGTGCCATTTTGATTAATTTTCTGCATGATGGAAGTGGTGTGTGATACAGTACAGCATGGGGGAGAGGAGGAGAGGAAATCTAGAGGTTTATGGTAAACAGAACAATGGGCTGCTTTCAGTCACATTAGATGGAAAGAGGCCACATAATTAACAGCCAACAAGCATTTCTTTTCAGGAGACAACTGTCAGCTGTGAATCCCAGATGGAAAGGGCAGTTAATCCTCCAGACTGTAGGAAATTGTCAGAATATCTCCTGCCTATAGACATAACCGTTGCCTTGTACTCATGGCTCAGTTCTCAGTCCTGCAGGCTGCCTACAGCTCGGGGTGCATCTCAGTCTGCTCTTCTTCTCAGGCCAGAGAGAAACTTGGGCTATTTGCATGGCTAATTCAGGGGTGCTAAACACAGTACAGGTACAGCATATATTTTCTTGAAGCAGTTCATACCAAGCACGCTGCTGCCTGAGCTGAGTTCTGTCCTGGGCACTCCGGAATACCTCAGTTCAGCACCACTTCTTACCTCCATCACTGCCAAAATTCGAGACTCGGCTAAACCTTGCAGTAAAGCAAAAAGCAGAGAAATCCCATTTCTTTCCAGGCTCCTGTTTGGTCCAACAGCTATTACTGTCAAGTTAGGCTGGTAACTGTAGGCTACAGGAAGAATGAATCCAAGAACAGCAGAAAAGAAGTCGTTTCCTTCAGCATCCTTTAACAACAGTGAGAAACTGCTTAGCACAAAAATAAAAGTCCCAAATTCCCAGATATGAAGTATAATAGCAAGGTGAATCTCAAAAAGCTTTTGATTGACTTAGGAAACAGGATACTGATCTATTTTCACAGCAATTTTTATATTAAATAGACAGATTATTCATTTTTTTTCTTAGTGTCTTCACACTGTAAATCTGCCTCCTTGAAGATCAACGACTGCAGCCACTGAAGGTTTCCTCAACCCTACACATGTTGATACACTCTGAAGAATAGTGAAGGCAAGAAAAGAAAATACTTTCAAAGGTCCAAATTGCAGTGAGGGCTGTAATTCCCAGTGTCATTTTATGAATTTGTAAATATGTTCTATTATTTCTGTTAAAAAACCTTTTATGTTGTTTCCAGAAAGTGAATCTTACCTCTTTCCAGTTTAGAGAAATATAGTGTTTGGAGCTGGTCTTTCCAGACTGTTCATTCTCACAAATATGTATCATGAGTATTTTTCTGTAAATAAAAGCCACATCTGAGTACTTAACCAACAACTTCCAATGAGATAAAAAGATCTTTTCTTTCATCATTCTTTAAGTGCTAATTCGTAACACAGCAGCAAGTAACTCTTTGCCATAATGTAAACGCCAATTAAAACTCAATCTTTTTCAAGGTATTTTTGAAGAGAGTTTTAAAGACTACGGGCACATCATAGAGTCACAGAATAGTTAGAGTTGGAAGGGACCTCAGAGATCACCAAGTTCCAACACCCCTGCCATGGGCAGGGACACCTCCCACTACACCAGGTTGCTCAAAGCCCCATCCAGCCTGACCTGGAACATTTTTAAAGCCTTTGGGATATGACTCCCTGAAGTGAAGAGAAACCTCACCCATCTTCTGTGTTTGGTATGAATTGTGTGTCTCCAACAAATATACAAAGCACTCTGCAGAAAACAAAGAAAAATATACATACATTTACACCTAGAAGTATTTTTTTTCAATTAGTGCAATTTGTTTAAAGAGTTTGCATATAGATTAGATGCATAAAAAAGAAAATACATTGTTTCTGAATCTGATCCATTAGAAGTATAAAGAAAACACATTTTTGACAGCTCAAGGAAACTCCTTTTCTTCCACCACATACTGAGGAGAAAAGACAAAACCAAGAAGAAGCCCTCAGGCCAACAATAATCAAACTCTGAGAAAGAAAATGTCTGCTAGCACAGCGGTCATCCTTAAAAAAGTTTTGCCTTTGGTAAAAGTTTTTGCTGGCGTACACAATGTTGTCTATATTGTATATTGAAAAAGCTATACATATGGAGATGTTATCTGTTTTAAAATTAGGGTTTCAAAGGCAATTTGCCGTATTTCACACGCTGTTATCTTATTTCTACATTTTGTCAAAGGGCCTCAAATGCAAAAGATACAAATTCACCTTTGAAATCCAAAACGAACAGAGTGTCTTAGTGCAACAGCAACAGACACAGGAGGTGTGGGCGAATCTGCAATTCCATTGCGTACCTACAAAATATATTTTTTCATTCATAAATAACCAATGCTGCACAAGACCATGTAATTTTCTAACAACTGTGCTTCTACTTCACTAGATGTATCAAACAAAGCTACAGCTGTAAGAAAGGGATGTTAATGATCTAGCATAATAGGGCTAAGAAAATATTGTTAATTAATTTTCTGCAGAAAGACTATAAATGATTATCGTGCCAAGTGCTGTTCTATCATTTCAAAAGTGCAGTGCAATGCTGAAAGGCAACTGTAAACATAGCTTTTGCAGGGGAAGGTCATCTCTACTGGTTCTCTCGATAGTCTGCAGCTTGCATACACTCAGTGTGCCAGCAGGTACCGCGCCAGAAAAACACACCCTATGAGAAGGAGGTTGTCCCTGAATTCTAACTCTGCCTCTTCCTTTAACTCAGGCAAGCTACTCTTTTCTGCAAACTACAGTGACAGTATTACTCAGTCAAGCTTTTAGTGTTCATTTGTATTGTGTAGTGCTTTGAACTCTACACAAAAGCTAGGCAAAAAGATAGCATGTGCTCCCCTTCCTCACTCCTCTTTGTGTTTGGCAACATAAAAAGCTCAGCTTAGCATCTGCAACTCATGAAAAATTCTAGTTCTTTTTGCCAGTAACTTTTCTTTTTCATCTATTTACAGGTTCTCCCAGAGGTACATGCACTCTTTAACGTTACAAATTTGTCCCTGAGATCTACATAATAACCTGAGTCAGGTTATTACCGACTCATATGGTGTGACTGCAGAAAAGCAGGACAACGTCTTGCCTGAAAATCATTAGAAAGATGCCTGGGGTTGAACAACTATCCCTAAACAGCTTTTTTCTCATCTTGCATCCTCACTCTCATAGCTAAGCACATTCTAGCTGACATTAGTGGGGTCATGAACTACACAGTAACTAATACCTGGACATCAATATAGTAGAAGCAGAAACCAGAGGAATCCAACTCTCCCCCCGCCCCCCAGGATCCATGCACTTCATTACTACCTCCTTCTTCAGTATTTTATCGAGGACGGCCAACATCCTGCCAAGAGAGAGCAACATTTTGTCCTCTTTCACAAGGTCTGCGTAAAAGCCACTGTAAAATAAATTATATGATGAAAAACTATGTTAGAGGCAATAATGCATTCGAAGGGGACACTGATAGGGTGCTTTGAATGTGTAGCACCTATAGAAAATGTACCCTGTCAATACTAACTGTATTCCGCAAACCCCAGCTTTAACAGGAAGATGACAACACTGTCGCCTGACAATCTTGAGCTCTCTAAACCTGTCTCTGTTCTGCACTGGAAAGAAAACAGAAATGTCTGACGATATTCAGGAAATAAGTGTCCTGCCAAAATTAGACTTTCTAAGACAAAAAGTTGAGCTTCCCAAATCAGATCAGTATTTTTTTCAGCTGAAAGTGAACACAGAGCTTTAAGGCACCTTCCTAGCAAAACCTTTTTCTAAATGAATACATTTGCACTAACTGTTCTATCTCCACTGAAATAGTTTTCTCTAGAAGAATTCTGATTAGTTCCTTAAAGAACTTCAAGGCTATGACTGATAATCAACAGTAATGTCTTCATTTTTCAAAGAAACTCCAGCTACGATTGAGTAGACTAAAAAGATGACCATAGTAGAGAGAGAGGAAGATGACAGTCTGTACAGAGACCTCTCATCCTTATAATTATGATAAAAATTCAATTAATAGGACCAACCTTACAAGAGCTTTTATTTCAGTTTTGTCCATTTCCTTCACCAAATGAATGGGTACAGGGAGTAAGTGTGCTGACACTTCAGCATCAGTTGTTGCTGCAGTTCTGATGGGAGGCGCTGGAAATAGAATATTTTTCATGTGCTGTTCCAAAAACCTTTCTACTTTGACAGTGTCATCATTGTTCAATTCATGTTCTGTGGAAGGACTTGGATTAGCTTCCTTTACTAGGTATGACTTGGTGCTTAAATTCTGTAAAAATGATGTCTCTAGAGGAAAAAACAAAACGAAGAGGGGTGTCACATGTATTAGTTCCTGACTAGTTAATATTTGCTTACATCTATTTACAAAACAGAGTACATCTGCAGTCATAGTATGTATATTTATTCCCATGCACGAGCTAAAACGTTTCCTGCCACAGATGTTATTTTCCAGTGCTGCTACATCACTTCAATCCAGCAATTACATCCATATTTTTGACACAGGAAACAGCATCCTCAGACAAAGATATCAAAGCGCTTGTTGGCGTGGTATTTGCCAGCTTCAGGGGTTCTTTTCAGCCCAGCTGAGGATGTGGCCCTGAATGAAGCCTCACGCTGCTCCATCAATCACTTCATGAATAACTGGTAGTTCAATTATTTTAATCCCCCGGTATTAATCATTTTGAATCTCTTTATAAATCCATTTACCAATCACATTTGCTTGAAGAAAGAGAAGAGTAATTACCTTCATACATCAACCATTTCCAGTAGGGTTTATGTGCTGCTCTCACATTTTGAATAGACTCAATTGCACTACAAAAGAAACAGGATTAACAGTATCAGCACTAATGAAAATACAGGAAACACAATTTACCTCAATGGAAAAACAAAACCAAAAAAACCCACCTGAAAAGGAACAAATTCTGATCTACTCCAAGAATGGAGAACAGAAAAATAAAGAGAATGAGAGTCAACGGGCAGGTGCTTGGACAGATTGGGTGCAAGAGTCAAAAAAGGAAAGCGAAGAACATACACAGTATGTGCCTTTTATGTACATGTTTACACACACCGAGTGAATCCTGACCTTGCTGTGGGAAAAAACATACTCTTCCATGACTTCAGGAAAGGCAGGATTTCACCTGTATGTCTTTGCTCCTTGCTTGTAAATAAAAGCAGAGATTTTATCTACAGAATGTAAAGACGTAATTAGATTCATTCAAAAGCAAGACTGTTCAGGAAGATTCAGAGTGGGACAGAAACCAAGGGAATCACGTTCTCTGTTGTTCTTTGTGTTGAAATCTCTCTTTTCTTATCACTGCTATTTGCAGCACTATAGGCAAATGATCCTATTATGGTAGCTATCATTCAAACATGAATGAAAAAGAGGTGATACAGGTCCTATGGGATGTACTAGCAGCAAAACCATCACCTTTGCTCCACCTGTTTACCAAACCCAACTCTGCCCACAGCCTGGGTGTATCTACACTGCTTCCCTGACTGACCTGAGCTCCAAGTTTTAACCAGCATGGCCAACCAGCAGGTGCTGCCACCAAAATGCAGGAGGAGCATTACCACTGAAAAAAGGTATGGAACAAGTATTTAGGTGGGAAAGAGATGGAAGACGGAACACAAAGATGTGGAGATGGCACACACAGGCAGAGAGAAAGACACTGTTTAGACATGGGACTGATTCTGGCCCAAGATTCAGACTGCTCTAGTTGGTCAGATTTGCTACTGTGCAAACAGAATCTTACTGTCTCCAAAATGAAGTCAGACCCAAAGATTAGTTATCTTGACACAGCTCTACACAGTTCAGTGCTTTCACACTCCAGGTCTCGACACTCCTAATTCCAGAAACACAAGGATTTATCAAGACTGGTTCTGCACAGCATGAGCTCTTACTGGTGAGGGAGAGGTTAGTTCCAGCCATTGCTGTACTACAGCAACTGTGGTGGCTCTGCAGTTTGAAGAACTAATCCCTGCAATCACATCCTTTCACAAATACTGGCTGTTACTAATTGGCGTTGCCCTTATTACAGCAGGACCATCTCAGCTCTGAGCAAGACAGATCTCCACAGGATAACAAGGCTCGAGGATAAACAGCATAAAATTATAAGCCGTTAAGATGTTTTCACAACTTGAAATTACTTCAGAAACAAAAGTACACAAAACCATACCTTGGATGACTGTTTTGGAAAGCAAGTTATCCAAAGCAGAAAATAATACACTACAAAGCATCATATTAAAACCTTGCTTCAGCAAAATGTTCAAAGCATGCGTGTCTTTATTCTCTTTGATAAACATGTGGGTTGTTCTAAAATTCTTCCCATGCTTACCTTAGGCAAGGTGCCATTTCTCCAGTTATCTGAGGTGCAGGATCTCCAAGCAAAGTCTTTACAGTCATACAGACTGATTCTGACAATGACTTCAAGTGGTACCCACCCTAGAAAAATATATTTTTTGTCACCTAAGGAACAAGTACTCATAACAACTATCAGAATATCATCATGGAAAATAAATTAAACTTTTGAAATACATCTGAATTTACAGAAACAAAAGATGATACGCAAGTACATCTAAGTCAAAGATTTTCAATTTGAAAACAGTAAGGTAGAGGCTACTTGCTGAACTTCACTGGCATCCCATAATTCAACTCATTTTATCATGGTTCAAATCATTTTGAAAATCAATCATGACTTTGCCATGAAACCCCTGGAAAACATACACCTTCTCCATTTCTATCCATGAGGAACGGGGCAGGATGTGGAAGATTTGTCTAAAATGTCTGTACAAGGGAAACGTACAATTTCCCACAGCCTGACACTTGTAAGATATGGTTGTTCTAATGGCTTGGCAGGATTTGGAGAAAAACTGAAGACAGATTGCAGAAGACAGACTGCTCCCTGCACCCACCCATGGAGCAGTCACATCATCTGCATTAGGAGGGGATGCTTATTTGCACTAGTTAACAGAAATACCTGTAGAACCTGTGGAAGACAAGGATAATGGAAGAAAGGTCACCCAAAACAGAGGGTAAGTGAACGAATTCATAAACAGTTCACTCTTGGAGACCTAGTTGGCAGTAGACTTTCCACACACTTATTTACCTGAAAAACCACGATTTTTCTAACATGCAGCAGAAATAGGGACTAGAAATCTATATTTCAAAAGGAGGAAATATTTTTAATTGTTTAAAAAACAACAAAAAAAGAGCTCTTCTAAAAAGAGAGCTTGCATATAGGCTTTTAATCAAAAACCAGGGAATTTAGTAAGGGCTCTATAACTAAGAGTATATTATATAAGTAAGGTTAAAGGATTTTTTAAACTCTCATGGAATAAGACATACATGTGAGAACACTGGTAACACAGCTTATTCACTAAATACATTTTAATGGACTTGGGACTGTCCAGAGCAGCAGATTAGTCACTGATCACAAGAACTGAACATATCTCCAGAGGTTTTTTGAACAACGAGCATACGCTTCTCTGCTTCAAAAATGTAAGTTAAAAAAATCAGTTTTTAAAACATTCATCTCTTAACGTACAAAAGCATTGTCAAATCTTAGCCATTTTTGCATTCATGATTCTCAAAAGAAAGACAAAAAGAATAAATAATTTTGTTAAGAAGTCTGGCTTCCTAGCTTCTAGCTTGCCCCATTTGATTTAATACAAAGATCCTTCCCCTGAGAGGATGTTTCCAGTCTTTACCTCCAGGATGACACACAGCCTTCCATTAGCCAACTGCATCAGGAAATGGGTAAGGTGGGCAAAAACCTCAGGAGTGGCATTCATCTGGCCCTGAATAAAAGAAAAAAAATTTAAGAGAGAAAACCCTGAATAAAAAACACTGGTAACCACACACCCCCCCCAATCTGAAATACACAAGTCTGCGTTGTAACACTGGAACATTTGCCTCTCACTGTATCTAACAAAATGCCAAACCAAGTGCTTTAAAGGAAGGTGCAAAAAACACTACAGTAATTACACCCATGGGATAATTTGTCTTTACACATCTTGTAGTATTTAATGAGTTGGGGTCAGCTTAAGGGCTCAAACATGTATTTTTAGTGTGGTCAAAGTGAGTGTCACCTAGCAATCACAGGACATTTAAGAGGCAGGAATATTGTACAAACAGATTCATGACTGACAACACAAAGGCCACAACAAGTTACTTACTTCAGGGTCTCCAATTCCAGAATCATATCCAGAGGAGACAAGAACCAGTTCAGGATCAAACTGTTATAAAACAGAGAGAGTTGTACCACATTTTTATGTCCTATTTTCATTTTTGTACTGGATTTCAACTGTACCATGTTCAGCTGTTTTTTCAGCCAGAATATGAACACAAATAAAGACTCTCCTTGAATAAAACCTAAGATTGCCCTTTTATACTACTTTCATTCCTGCTAGAGAAGTTGCAGATTGATATTGACTATTTTAAAACTAATATTCCATAAATATTATTCAGTTGATCAGGACACTATTCACACCAGCAGAAATAATGTTTTAACTGTGTTACTGGCAATTACTGCATTTCTACAAAATATTCAATGGTACCTGTTTGAAGAAGTACTTGGGAAGCAGTCTTTGTTTTGCTATTCAAACAGCAGAGCAGTAAAAAATTACCTCAAAAGCCATTGGAAGCAACACATGGAAAAACGCAGCAAGATAATCTGAATTTCCCATCCCAACCTGCAAAATGTGAGAAATATATATTTTCCCGTTGAAATAGCAAATTTTGCAAGGTTATTCAAGACTTCAGGGAAAGACAGCATCAAAAGTTAAAAATAAGGGAATTTTATGAGGTCAAGTAAGAGAAACTCCATTTAAGTAAAGTGCATAAATATCCTCTATTTTTCTCATCTCCTGGAACACTTTCTGGTTTCATAACTAGACAAGATATTAAAGAAAAAAAGAATATGTGCATGTTTTTATCTCTTTTTTTTTTTTTNGACATTATAATATTCTTAGCCATATTTCCTAGCAAACATTCCACTGACAGGAAGGAGGTACACTGCACTGAGATATCTGCCAAGCAAGCAAAGCAATGCACTCTTCAGAAAGTGTTATGTAAAGCATGAGATAGAAAGCTATTGCACTTGCTCTGTTGTGCTGCAAACATTTACCTTATTCCAAGGCAAATTTATATTAAAACCTTTTCCTTTTCCCAGACCCACAGCATTGTAATCCGATTCTTTGAGTGATGGCCAGAATTCCTGATGTTCATAGCGATGCCAGGAAAAATACAAAACACTGAAAGATACAAGAAACAAATGCAAGGTGAGGAAAAGGTTGTGCAACTGACTTTATGTCCTGAACCTGGTGGCTGTATTGATTTAAAGCATCCTTCCCACTTAATTCTCTCAAGGGACTTGATCTGCAAAACTTGGTACAGTAGGTCCTGTACCAAAATTAACCTAGGACAACTGCTAAAAATGTATTGCATGCATGCAATGCCTTCACATCAAAGACAAGACATTTTTAGAAGAGCAGAAGTTTCTAGAATCTAACTCTGGGGCTTTTCAGAAAACAATATAAAGCTCACGTGGTTTATCCAACTGCTACTTGAACTGAGAGATTCTGCAATAGCGAGAACAGAGATATGACCTGAACACTGTCATGGAGGGATCTTACTACTGGCAAACCAAGGCAGTCATAATTGCTTATCTGGACTGTTATTCTTTACAGTAGAATACATTTATATACTTCCATTATAATTCTCCCTCTATTTGATGCCAAGTGAAAACAACAGAGTGACTAAAATAGCAAGGAGAATGTTTTGTGTTTGGTAAGATTCTAGTTGTAGAAAGTTAAGAAATCTTATTCATTACAGAGGAAAGAAATATTTGACCAGCTAACACAAAAAATAAATAAATATCCTTCAAACCTTGGATCCTCCTCAAATAGATATTGGATTCCTTGCCCGTGGTGCACATCCCAGTCAACAATCAGGATTCTGCACAGATCAGTGAAAGAAAACAATCAGTGCAAGAACCACATCACCTTGATCTAAAGGAAGTACAGATGAATGCTGTTTGCTATCCCCAAAGCTACATGACACCCGCAACGCTCAGTCATCTAAAACAGTACAACGTCCAACAGTTATCCAAGTGCCACACTTGCAGATGATAAGCTTCTCTAGGGTCAACCTCATACCTACCTCTGTAGACCGTACTTCAGTTTTGCATATTCTGCTGCAATAGCGACGTTGTTGAACAAGCAGAACCCATTAGCTGCGTTTCTCTGGCTGTGGTGACCTGGAGGTCTAAACCAAAGTTTTGTATGGTTATTCACAACTAAGGAAATTTCGGGGAGAAGTGAAGACTTTCTCACATATTTCCTTACCTTACTAATGCCATTCCATTGCACACTTTTCCTGACATCACAGCATCCACCAGCTGCAAAGTTGCTCCTACTGCTAGTCTGGCACAGCGGTAAGTGTTCTGATAAAGAGAATTTCTTAGTTGTCATCAACTCCTCAGCTTGTTTTAAACTGATCACAGATGACACGTTTTGCACCCCAACAGCAAATTGTCTTGGCACAAGCCTACTCTACTGAGGCTGCATGCAGAGAGTTGAAAGCTGGATTTTACAACACAAAATCAAGTATTTTTTTTCTACTAGGTTTACCTGTGACTGTCATATCCTTTATAAGGATGTTCTCTCTGGAGCAGTTAAGAAACATGAGATGGACACATTGAACTGACTAGTGCAAT
This sequence comes from Thinocorus orbignyianus, assembly GCA_013400375.1. NCBI lineage: Eukaryota > Metazoa > Chordata > Aves > Ciconiiformes > Thinocoridae > Thinocorus > Thinocorus orbignyianus. The sequence goes on from VXBW01003572.1 coordinate 17,586, forward strand.
AACACAGCATTTTTGAAAAAAGGAATGAAATCTTACAGAAACAAATCACAAAAGACTGCAACTCCATGACCTGGCACAACATTTAAGAGCAAATGTTACCAAAATGTGATCTGTAGGTCACTAACAGTCTATAGTGACATCAAGTGACAAAAATACAGTTAAAATTCGAGTAGTGCTCTGGAATGGAGTGATGCAATTACAGAACAGATGACAGGACACGTAACGAATTTAAATTACAATATTATACTAAACTTGAAACCAGTAACAATAATGTCAAATATATGCAAGTCCACTTAACTTGAAAAAAAAATGTACTGCTAATTTTCTCCTACTTAGAAAAGTTCCACTAAGATGCCAAACCACAAATACTTGTAACTCATGATAGAAGAGTCAGTTTAATTTACACACCGGATTAAAGAAAAAAGCATCATAATTTCCAGAGACTCTTTTCAGTTCCTCTTCATTCATTGTCTGTGTGCTTTTTGCCACTTCCAAGTGTTCCAAACTGCAGAGGACAGAGACAGATTAACACACTTCACTAAACAAATAAACCTGTAACTTTTTTTTGTTTGTTTTTTAATGCAAAATGTAAATAAAGTAACAGAATATACATTAAAAGGGTCTTTTTGTGAGACTTCACAAGTCCAGTGGTGCTCTGGAATGCTAGTTGCAGCATATTGTAAAAAAAATTAGGAGCGCTGTGAAAGCAAAGGGTTCTTGGATGCCTTAAGAATATGACATTCTTCATTTTCCAGTGACAAGAGGAATTGCTTTCAAAAAAGGCTCTCTGCTCATCATGCACAACCTATTCTGCAATGCACACTACATATAGATACTATCCCACAAAGAACTACGTTAGGATTCCAAAAGTCATCAGAGTGTGAATTATAACTCTGAGAATGTGTGTCTAGTGCTCCCTTGTTCTATGGAAAACAAGTACTTGACTAATCCCTTACCAGGTGTGCACTAGCTCCCCCTTTTCACAGGTTCAAGAGTGCAATAACCAATAACTACTAAGGCACAAGAATCAATGCTCCCCCAGTTCTCTGTCAGTGCTCTCTTGCCCCTGTGTAGTGAGCTGGAAATGGAAGCTGAGGGTGTCTACTCTCCCATCTGTGCCCTAATCCAGGACACAAACAATGCCAAAGCAATCAGAAATTTCACAAAAAAATAAGACACACTAGTGCTGCCTAATGGAAATAAATCTAAACACTGGCTTCAACACAAAGGCATTAACAGGAATAAAACCACATGAACCTGAATGACTATGTAATTACTAGTTTAATTTCACCAGCAGCCTCATAACTAATTGCGAACACAAACAAAACATTTTTATAGGAATTTTAAATTTGTTTCAATCTAAAAGTGTTTTAGAAAGGAAAGAGCTCTATTATTTCTAGCTTACCTATGGAAACCAAGACAAGACTTAGGGAAGTAATTTGTCCCCAGTGATCTGGCAGGAATAAGTCAACTGGAAAAAGCGACCAGGCCTCTCCTGTACTCAACCAGCAATCTATTTACTATGAAAATAAACTATATTGGTATCCAGCACTAATTGAATTCTTACAATTAAGTATGTTCTTAGGAAAAATACTGTTCTGGAATACGAAAATTTAGCATGACTTGGGATCAAGCTATGATCCTTGTCACAGATGTCAGGGCCTCGAGTGCATCCCTTCCCTCCTGGGGTCTGGCTGCTGGATCCATATCCAGTGGTAGTAGAGCTGCTCACCTTGAAAGACAGTGACAGGAGCCTCAGCAGAAGCTCCCTCCAAACAGCTCTGCTAAGTCTCAGCAGAGGGTCCTCCTCCTTCCTTTGGCACTCGCTTTTAAGATAAAACTCTCACCCTTGGCTACACTGCAGCTGTGTTGTTGCCATGACCTGTGGAGTGACTCTCTAGCTCGACCTCACACCTGCCGTGTCACTATGGCCTCATCACGCAATCTAAACTCATGGCTCAGTCTAGTTACCATCGCTGGTCCTGTGCTGCTTGTCTCACTCAGCTGTGGTGGGATTCTGCCCTTGCCCGTGAAGCCACTGCCTCTGGCTTCTCTGTCATCATGCTCTGCTTCCCTTTCAGAGAAGGCTTGCCCCGATAAGGGCAAATAAGCGCACAAGCAACTTGCAGAATCGTCTGCAGTTGGATGCAGAGTCATCACACACAGGTGACAAATGCCGGAGCAGATTTCATTGCCACAACTTCAGAATGGACAGGCTGCTGCTCCTCTTAACTTCCCCGACCCTTGAATTAGCTGCCAAGTTTTTCTGTTTGATTCAGTGTCTCAAAGATGCTTGGGAGAAGGAGGAGGCAATTATCTCTCTAAAGAAGTATCCATCCTTCTACATTTTTAAAAGTCTCATCCTACGTATACATCAGCCTTCATTGCTTAAGAAGCCAAAGACTGAGAGCAGTGATTTAGTGGAATAGCAGATTCATACTTCAGCACTCACTCCATACTCAATGTTATTTGCCTAAGTTTGTCACATTTTCCATTAAAATTACTGGAAGCCATTGTTTCAGAGCAGACCTTTTCAAATGGAGCAAAACATGACCTGAGGTATGAGATCTGTTATTTCATTGAATTAACCTGAATGGTGATGAAAGTAAGTTTCAGACCTGTGAACCAACAGGATCTCCTCCTCACTGCCTTCTCTGACAGGCACATGGACACACCTTTCCACAAGATGGTAACGTTTGAGCTGCTCATAAGAGGATGACAGTCTTTCTGGCACTTCGATATCACAAACAGGACTGAAAATAAGCAATAAACATATTACTATGATACCATACCAGCACAGCTAACAAATATACTTCATCACTTCAGAATGTCTTTTAACTTCCCACTGTCAGAAGATTCATTACCCTCATAGATGGATATGTGAGAGTAAAGAAAAATAAAGTATTGAAATACTTGGTGTTTTGGAATTGAAACAGAAATCGGTTCTAAAATACATAAGCAGGAAATTATATATGGCTCTTAAATAATAAAACAGTATCATTTTTTGTTTCCTCTCTCGTCACAGAAAGCAGCAACATTTAACTGAAGGCACAGGAATGAGACGCTCTAGATTACAATACAGGTGAATACAGGAAAAGTGGGTTTGGAAGAGAAAATAGTCGACTGCTACTCTGAGCACTGCAAAGGTACTAATCTAATTTATATGAATTTAAAGAAGTGGCATATACCATTTTCTGATTGAATTTAATTGATGGGTTTCAGCTGAGTGAGTGTATCTACACATTTTTTGTAAGATCTTGATAAACAATTTATTTAGCTTAAAATACTTCATTTAGGGGGGTACTCGTGTGCTTAAAGCTAACACTTCATATTAAGGCCTACCAGACTGGAGGCCTACAGCTTCTCAAATCTATCTCCATATTATCATTACGGCATTTGGATACAAACTGGGAATAAAACAAACATTTTTTTCTGCAAAAAGGAACTTTCTGTTTACTAGAAAAATGACAGAGTATCTATAACTAGGTACTTCCTCTTGCATTTAGAACAAATGCATTTACTTGGTACTTCTCTCAGAAGTCCTAGAGAGAATCTGTTCATAAGGATGGCAGTGACTTACTCACTCCAAAGCAGTTTATGAGTGGTCATCTCCTCATCATAGATCAACGCTGTTCCTGAAGCCATTGCTACAGACAGAACAAAACAAAAATCCCAAAGACACAGATTTCAGGTAAGAAATAAACAAGCTTAATACTGTGCTAGCGGGTTAGAACACACATATGCTGCTTATCTTCTTGCATCACGGTTTTGCACTTCAGACTTTGTGCTTAAGGAATGAAATCAAAGAAAACCATTTAGGAGCCCTGGTAAGACCGAGGAGTGAGGCAGCGGAGCACCTAATGGCACAGACCCTGTAACTGGGGTAGGCAGGCAGGATTCACCGCAGGATTCACCACTGCCTGGGCATTCAGAACCTCGGCAGAGGTATTTCTGGAGCAGGAGAAGGGGTGAGGCCATCTCCCCAGGCCCCTCCGGCCGCCCCCGGGGCAGGCTGCGGAGGAGCCGAGCACAGGCCTGCACATAGGTACCTACCTGTCCCCGCTGCGGAAGGAGGCGCCTACTTGTGAAAACTCCCCTTATAAAGCCACGGAGGACGAAAACCAGGGTTACGCACCCCCACCGGCGGCACAGGGGCTTAAAACTTCATCGCTCTTTCCAAAACCCGAAAGAGACGGTGAAGAGGAACAAAGAAACGGAGACCCCGCCACCTATGAAGGAAAACTCTGCACTTTGCCAGGGCGCTGTGAAGTAGGCCGGGCAGTTTGAATCCTGTTTTCAAGGGTGGTTCAGCCGCAGATATTGCGAAGATTCCGCAGCTTCTCCAGTCAAGCTGTTCCAGTGCCTCACCACCCTCACAGTGAAGAATTTCTTCCTAATATCTCACCTAAATAGGGCAACAAAGATGATTAAGGNCGGAACGCCTCAGCGGCATCGCCTCAGCCCGGCCGCCCCTCCCGGGCGGCGGCGGGCCTGGGAGGGCCGTGCCGAGTCCCCGCCCGGCGGGCGGCCCTGAGCCGGGGAGCGGGGGTTGAATGTCACTGTCGCCGCGCCGGTGGCGCTGTGTGTGTNATTCTTACTGTGAGGGTGGCGAGGCACTGGAACATGTTGCCCAGAGAAGCTGTGGATGCCCCATCCCTGAAAGCGTTCAAGGCCAGGCAGGATGGGGCTTGGAACAACCTGCTCTAGTGGGAGGTGGGTTGGAACCCCATGGCAGGGGGGTTGGAACTCGATGATCTTTGAGGTCCCTTCCAGCTCTAACCATTCTATGATTCTGTGAAAGAGGAAGGAGCCAGGCTCTTTTCAGTGGCTCCCAGTGACAGGCTGAGGGGAAATGGGCACAAGCTGGAACATAGGAAGTTTCATTCAAATATGAGGAAAAACTTCTTTATGGTGAAGGTGGCAGAGTCCTGAGTGATGTGCTCTGGGCAATCCTGCTTTAGCAGGGGAGTTGGACTAGATGATCTGTAGAGGTCCCTTCCAACTCTGACAATTCTGTGATCCCGTAAATCTCCCCTATTTCAGTTTAAAACCATTACCCTTCGTCCTATCACTATAAAATATAGCCCCCAATAAGGGAGTCTCTCCCCATCTCCTGTAGGCCCTATTCAGGCCCTGGAAGGCGCTATAAGGTCTCCTCTCAGCCTTCTCTTCTCCAAGCTGTACTGTCTAACATCAAGAGAAATTAAATAAAAACTTGAACTAAAACTATTACTTCTTAATTTTTGCAGAGTGATGCAGGAACCAGCAGCCAGTGTGACCCTTCACAGCAAGCCTCAGGGCTGGTGCCTCTCCTGCAGGTCCTGAGTGGGTCTGTGGCACTGGGCTGCCCATCACCTTGGGCACCCCCCGACAGAGCCCTCCAGAAGCTGTGGGTGTGTGTAGTGCCATGATGGGCTTCTTTAAATATTTACCATTTTTTTCTGCAGGGACCAGCACAGACTCAGCAGGTTCAAATGAAATGAGCTTTTGAACAACCTACTTTTTTCTAAGCAGTGACTTCATTATACAACATGAACTGAATATAGGTTGTTTCAGCTATTTTTCTCCGAGTTTCTACTAGTTTTACAGTTCATGGTAGAAAGTGGAGCAGGCATCATCAGGAGCATGCAAACAAACCCGCAATTACCAGGGATTTATCAGGAACCGAGATTGTTACAGACAGGACTTTTAGAAACTACTGACCATAAACTTTTCCCATATTTATTTCAAGAAAATATGTCCATAAGAGACAATGTATAACTGAAATAGCTTGTATTATCAATTACCTGTTCTTGGGTCTATTATACATATTTATAAAACTAAAATTAAATCAAGTTCTGTACATCATCATGCGATGTTTAGTGTAAGTGTATTGCATTGACAATTAAATTGCTAATCATGTGGCTACTGTCATATTTTGCTTTTCTTCAATATTATCTCTGTTAGTTCCCTGCAGTCCACTTAGACAACTGGTAAAGATTCTGTATTGGCTTTTTTAATGTGTCTGAAAATGAAAAGGGACCTTTCAGTAGGGGGAGCCCAATTTAGATTCCGGTTAAACTGTGTTGAAGATGGTCATGCAAGAATAAAAGGTTTCAAAAACTGCATTTAGCCTGTGCTCTCAGGTGGTAACAGTGGGACACTGCCAGCTCTGTCCTTGTAAAAGGATGTCCCAGTAACTAAATCCTGTAGCTGGGACCAACCATATCATGCTTACAGGCTTACAGTTTACTTCTTCCCATGTGTTACGCTTTCATTCCAGCAAAAGCGACCAGCAGAGGGCTGCCTTCTTTTAAAATCCTCTGATATATTTAGAAAAATGAGGTGGATTAATCAAACACTAAGCAAAGGAAAGTTTAGGTAACTGGAGAAAATGGCAGAGTGGGCAGCATAGCAAAAGACATTAGTCAGCTGGATTAAAACTGTTTTATGCCAGTTTTTGAACACATTACAAAATATTTTTGGAAAAACTCAAAGAAACATTTATACATGCTCACCAAGTTCAAACTTGATGTGAATAGCTGGAGTGCTACAGAAAGCAGGCCTAGTAACACTGGGGTTTAAGTTCAACTTATTATACAATTTAAAAGGAAATTAAGACTTTACATTCAACTTATAGTACATTCCTATTTACAAGATAGATTTGGCACGAGAAGTATAACAATCTTTTTTACAAATAATATGGTAACTATTTACAAGCATTTGTGGTATCTCCACTTCTGTGTGGCCAAAGTCAGCTGCAAGTCCCTCCTCTGCCAACGATAAACCTGGTTTACTAAAACGACACCTTCTTCAATGTTCCCTACAAGGAGATACACCATGGGACGATGAGCAGGGATCATCCTCTGTGTGCAGTTTTCATTGATAAGCAGCCATTGCTGTACCATACTCTGAGTTTCATAAGGCAAGAGTGAGCCCTGCGTAACGAATTCCACTTGGCATTCAATGTTATACTCGTGGTCACCAAATACTGTTCTCTTCTTGGACAGCTTCACTTTCACTGCTAAAGAAAAAAAAAGGGAAATATGTAAGTCACTCTGTTTACTCAAATGCAGAAACAAACACTAACAATAAAAGCAGGATGATTCCTTGAAAATACTATCATAATTTATGCTGATGGGGTACAATGAGGCCTTCTCCAGCAGCAGTATACATCCTGAAATATTTTTTAAAAATAAAGGTTGGGTAGTTGAGGATTTTTTCATGGAATAGTAGAGATTTTTTTCACAGAGGTGTATGATGTATTTTTACCATCACCGTGTATATTAGACTTTGTGGGTAATTAAGTATTGTAAGCTGGTGGCGTTGTCCTCGTATCATGAGGTTGCCCGTCCTGCCCAAGCAGTGCTCCTGGAACTCACTCTGTCCATGTTATGAACCCTCAGCAAAAATAGCTAGTAATGGTTGACGATTCCACCTTTTTAGATACTCCTTTTTCATTGTAGGGATTATATTGCCTGCCCCACTTGACTCCACCAACACTTTTTAGCATGAAATTTCTCTGAGTTAAAGCCAGCCGAAGTCGCTGAGAGTCTTTGCACAGACTTCAAAAGGCTTTGTAGGAAGTTTCTAGGGCAAACTCAGAAGTATCGCCTGTCACTCTGGTAAGACAACACGGAGTAAGAATTCATTTTACTGATACGCTGTTCTGAGTATCCTCTTCGGTAAGCCATGTATTACGAGATACTCATGCACACAAGTGATGAGGACACACCGTTCCCTGGTGAAACAGTCAAAGCTTTACTTGGGTTTAACCATGAATAAAAGACAAACCTGCTTTGGCTGCTTCTGCCAGAAATATTTTCCATAGAGCATGTTGTACTACAATGTAACCAACCAGACAAGAACAGAAGAGTTATTTGATTGTAAAATAGATCATTAATAAATCTTTCATGCAAAATAAATCCTACTTATATTTGGATTAGAAAGAACATACTTTGATAAGCAACAGAAAGTTATCAGCAGCCAAACTCTTAGGATTAAGACTTTGAAATCCCATCAGAAACTGTCAATTATTTTAATCCCAATTTTAAAGCATTTTTGAAGGAGAGCTGCTAGTCCCTTTAATAGCCACCATATTAGCAAGGACTTACCAAAATCATTGTCACAGAAAACTTCAAGAACTCTTTTGTGTGTAAAGAATTCCTCCACGGCTGGGCAGGGCTGGCAGGCAGCCTTTGGTAGGACTGGTGAGAAATGACAAAGTTTCATCCTTATCTTTTAGAATATTTTGTGTTAGTTTTCTGCTATCAAAGCTTAGAGCCCACAGTTTAAATACAGGGATGACAGAAAAATACAGAATTGGTCAAGGATAATGTAAAAAACATGGCCAGGAATGAAAAGGAGTTTCATTTTCTGTGCCCATTCAGTCCTTGTTCATCCTGAAAAGCTCAATTATCGGCATCAAATACAGCATTGGTTTCACTGTGGCTTAAGGCGGGCGGGGAGGGGTTTGGGTGGATGGTTTTATCAGTGACCCTGTGTTCATCAGCGCTAGAATTGTGACTATATGAATTCAGGAGTGCCATTTATCCTTGATAAGGGTCATTAATAAGTCTATAAAGAGACCTCAAAATCGGTGTGGGTATGACCCTGCCCATAGCTGTGTGCAGGGTGATAATTGCCTTCCTCCTCTATTTAAGCATAGACTATCTATGCTTTATTTTATTGAAGTGACACTGATTTATACCATCTGAGGTCTGCTGCAGCTTGCACTCCACATGCTGGCACTTCCCCTGCCATTTGGACAGACAGGGTGAAGCAGTATGGATAGTATGGATGGACAATCACAGACTGGCTGGGAATGACATCCCTTCTATCTCCTTGATACCCAGGGGTACGGATTACCACCACCCTGCCCTCTGCCATCTTCCAGCTACCTTTGTGCGGGTGTTTAGGCTCCTTGGTAAGAGACGCCAGGCACATGTCCTCGTCCGCAGGGAATCGGTCGCAGTCCAGACTGTCGGGCCAGGGGTGCCCGTGGCAGGCCAGCACCGGGGCACAGCTGTCACGGACGGCAATACACATGCTCCTACAAGGGTGGATAAACCTGCCAATGCAGGAAATACCAGGCTGAATGAGTTAAACTCACTCAGTGATAACAGAAACTATTGCAACAGTGATTTCTGTGCAAAAACTACATCGCCTCCGGTGACATTTAACAATTATTTAACAATTTAACAATTAATTATACAATTTATACAATTCAAGAAATGGCCGCCACGCAAACTGTGCAAGTGGTCTGTGTATGGACTGGACTGTGCTTACGAGGTTAAGTCACAGGTTTTAAAACACTTTTTATGACAACCTGAGAAAAGCTTCAGCATGAACCTGATTCTGTTTGCAATAGGTGCTTCAACCCTAAATTAACAAGAATAAAATGTCAACTGTAACAAAATAAAACATGATATCCTTTGACAGCAGCATTTGTTTTCCCCAGGCAAACAAAAGTTTAAGCAGGACATGTTTTCAGTACTTCTTTTCTTTCCGATGAATACCGAAAAGTTAACATAATTACTTCAGAAAAAGTGTAGGTCGCCTTTAGATTACAATAGACATGCATTTCATTTGATCCCTGCCCTGACAAATAAAGGCTGAGGTGTTGTGCTGCAGTACTTACGTATCTAAACAGATGGGCGCAAACAGGGAGCACAGGAATGTCCTCGTGTCGGGGTGACAGTCCATGTGCACAAGGTGCTGCCAGGTGGTGGATTTTAGGATAACCTCTGCCATGCTTGTGTGTCCCATCAGGTTGGGCAGCCTCATTTCGGAGTACCCAATCTTGTGGCACATGTCCATCTCCTTGGGTATCACCACACATTTCGTGGATAATCCAATGTCGAAGCCGGTTGCCACTCTTAGGAAGCCACTCAGAGCGAAACCAAGTATTTTTGCAGTTAAGAACATCTTCCAGTGACTCCTGAGCTGTCGAGCAGGGACCTGTCAAACCCCCCAGTGCAGGGGCAGGCTGAGAACCTTGTGGCTTATATATCCCAAGAGCTTAATAAACCGTTGGTTATCAACTGCTTATCAAATCACTCGAGACAAGATCAGGTCTTATTGCCTATTTAAGGGATTGTCGTGATAACCAGGGAGGCGGAGGCAAAGCATAGAGGTATGTTCCCTAAAGACGCCAATTTGGTACAGCTTTTCACGTGCCCCGTGGTGTCAGTTACTGCAGCATGCTATGTGGCATATTAAATCTTGACACCTAAGATGGTTTGCTATGTACTTTCTAAAACAAATTAAGAGATCCCCCAGAAATGCAGTTGGGCAGACAAGCTGTCTCCTGGGGCTGCTGTGTCTCCTTTGTTTTCAGACACTGCTGACAGGGCAGAAAAAAACAGCTCAGATAGATTGACTTATCAAGTGAAAATGTTTTGGTTGTGCTAATTGCTCGTGTCTCTTCCACTGTTTTACAACGTAGAAGAGGTACTTTCTTTATTTGGTCAAGCACTATAAAAGATACAACCTCCCACTATTAACCAAGTTTTCTGTCTGGAAGTTCGGATCCCTGTCCTGTGAGATGTCAAGGGCCTCAAGATCTATTCATTTTAATAGACACCTGAAAATACGGAATTGTTTTACTGACTGCCAGTCAGGTGGCTACAGAACTCACATATTTCATTTATTCAAGTTCAGTGGTGGATTTAATATTGTAGGACTCTCGTGACTATCAGTATTTATTCGGAGTAACAAGGCAGTTACACATACAGAGAAAGTTTTTATTAGTTCAAACAAACACGGGTACACTTAAAATTGCTTGAATGATGCAGCGATTCACCTATTTATTAATAAATATTAAATGATAATTACATGAAGCTGTATGAAAGGAAATGATGGCAGATGTGTACTTCTGTTTGCAGTACAAAAAATAGTATTAAAATTCTTAAGTTAAAAGTTAACAGAATAACTGACTGAGTACTTCAATATTGTTCTTAGCAAAGTACTGATAAACAGGTCTCCGCTATAGAGAAGCTGGAGAATTCGTTAAGGAGACAGAGGGCCTGAGTAACGTGTAGCTCACCTATTATGAATAGAAGAGTCAGATTATTAGTTAAAAACATTGACGATCCAAAAAAAACATTTTGTAGAAATTTTTAATTCCATTAAACCATTTTTCTAATTACTTACGGCTGTTAATTTTTAATTCTATTTCTTATGACTTGATATATTAGCAGAAATGTTTAGATATTAATAATACGTAGGTGGGTCTACTGTAAAATATCTGGCTTGATTACTAGGCTGAAATGAATATGTTCGTACTAGTGTATCAGCTGGTATTACTGATGATTGAAATACGTTTTTCAGAAACAGCAGCTTTTTGTGCTTACACCTAGATGCAGCACATTCAGACAGTGTGCTGTGTATCGTTTACATGTTTATACCTAAATGCTAGATTATTAATCCTAGCATCTTTGAAATCATTGACAAACCACCACTGATTCCTCCCTAGCTGTCTTCTTTACTCTAAGCTACTGGGAAAATTACAGTATCTGTTTAAATAAGTCAGAAAAAAAAATGACAGCATGCAAGGTTCCAGGAACCAAAGACATATTTAAAAGAATTGTCAGTTTTTCTTTTCTTGTTTTGTTGCCAGCTCTGTGTTTTTTCACTTCAAAGCAGAGGAACTGAATAAACTGAATACCTAACCAGGCTGATTTAGGCCTGATGGTGCCATCCCTTTGCCAGGTGCTCTGTCTTCCATAAGAAGATGAAGAGCCTCACCTAAACTCAGTAAAAGTCCTATTCTTGCTAAATCTCTGCAGGTATCCCTGCTTTCCCATAGCTGCTCTTGCTCTCATTTTGACAGTGGGAAGCTGCTCAGCACAGGGAGAGGGCAGACCCACACATGAAGCCAACTGCACAAGCGACTCCCTGGGATCTTCTCTCTCTAAGGCAGGCTCGGAACAAAGCCCTGATCCTCACCTCCTGGCCACAACAGCCCAGAGCACAGAGCCTGGCTCAAACAGGCTCCAGAGATCTTGCAGACACCCTGACAGCTCCCACCTAGGTGTCACTTCAGCCCTCAGCAGATGGAGTGAAACTGGGCTCCATATATGTGTCCCCATTAACCAGCAAGACTCTGCATCCGTACATGATGCCGGTGTCTTTACCAAGCCACCCCATAATTTTATGAAATTAGTCAAATTCCTCTCTGGCCCCAGTATTATTCTTCCATAGTATTTTTCTCATCTGATTGTTATCTGAAAGGAGGTGGCAAGATCTCTGGTGAAGGGAGCCCTTCTGTTGCGTGTGAAGCCTGGTTTTCCACACACATCACTGACTGATATAAAATATATATTAAGGAGTATTTGGTCTCTCAATTATTTAGATGTTTTTCTCTGTGACTGTCTCACAACCCAAAAGAAAACTGGGTCAGTCCTAATTCCTGAGCCAACTCTGTTACTCCAGATAACGAGGGGTCACTGAGCCACTAGCTGTGCCAGTGCTGCTCTGCAAGAACAACGTCCCAGTGGTGCTGCCGAAGGGGCTTGCTCTGCCCCTTCCCACATTCAAGAGCCTGACAAACCACCCCGTGCTGGGCCAAGCTCTGGCTGTGCCCGCAACCAGGTGTGCTGAGTTTGGTACAGCAGGCCTGGCTTGGGGAGCTCCCTCTGGGCCACTGCTGATGGACACAACAGGAACAAGCATAACGAGAGCGTATGAGACAAGAATGCTCTAATAAGAGCTAATAACTCCCCTGACAAACTTGGTCTCCATAGGAACTGTCTTGAAATAAATAATTGTGCATCTCTGAGTCACCGTTTCCTACTGGGGCTTCACAGGGAGTAGGTCATTTATGAGTGACCACAGAGCTGTGCCTTGAGGTTTCTTTTAGCCTCAGATGCATCTCAAAGGAAGCCAGCTATCTTGTGATGTTTTGCTTTTGTCAAGTTGAATTTCAGTGGGTCATCATTTTGTAATGCTGAAGAAAATTATTTTTCTGCATGTGAAGGGGGTTGCGTCTTTGGAGGCTGAGGGCCCAAACATGCTGGAGTTGGGAAGGAGCTGTGTTCCACTGCTTGGCCACACCTGGTCCTTCATCAGGAAGCTGAGGGGATTCAAGAGTGTGGGGAACACGCCACAGTTTTGACACCAGAAATATGGCAAGCCACCTGCTTTGCTTCCGTTTCTTCTTGTTTCCTTGCTGTTTCGAGTGAATAGCAGAGCTTTGTGTGTTTGTCAGGAATGAGGAAGGTCACTCAAAGGGCTGAAGGACTGTCACCAGTTCCAAGAACAAAATGTGCCCAAATGCCCCTGCTTGTCACCTGTTACTGCATTGGATTTAAGGCTGGATCAGAAGCAGAACATGATCTGTAATTCAGTCATTTCTGCTAGCTTCCTTCTGTCAGGGAAGAGCTTCATTTACGGGAGTTTCTGATTCCTCTACCTTCTGACAGTCAGTCACTGGGTTCCAGATGTTACCTGGATCAAATTCCTTACCCTATGCCAGTTTGACATTTCACTACACTCACAAGCTCCTTTTAAGCAAGGGAATGACTTTGGCTGCACTTCTGTTTAGGCTTAATTATCTTGGTGTTCTTCATGAGCAGATGCTACCTTGAAACATGGTTTGACAGCAAGTCATTATAATTTATCATTTTTAGCAGGAGTCTTGCAGAACAGTTATTAAAAATGACCGTGTGAGGTAGATTGCCATTGCTTGGAGAGTGCTTCACGTCTGTCACAGGTTGGCTCCTTGGCAAAAGTGTGAGCTGTAGCACCCGTGTTGCTGTGCCAAAGAGTCTCCTTTTATTTCTTGTAGATGCTCAGCTGCTTATTGACACGGCATGGAAAAAAAAGGTCAGGTAAATATACACACGGCTTGCTTGTGGGAACACAGTAAACTGTGATTTACTGTTGCCACACCAGCAAAACATTAAAATTACACAAAAACTGAGGAAGGCACAGTGTTTCTAATAGTGTGTAGAGGTTGCTTGTATAAAGACTGTATAAAATAAAAAATAGTTATCAGTTTAGGAAACTATCACGAGAATTGCAGTGTCTGTTTACATTTCAAACAGCCAGCATAAAATACAAGACCGGAGGCTTTAGAGAAGCTTCTGTCTCAGAGTCTGGAGAGCAGATAATGCTCTTTGGGACTTCTGAAGAAAACGGCGTGGTTGTTCCCTTAGCCACGGGCTGCATTTATTGTTCCTGGATATGAGAAACAGTCACCTGCTGATGGACCCCGATAACAGGAACAGCGGCGGGAGGCTCGCTCCCTGCCCACCTCTGGGTCGTCTCCTTTGACTGTTACCAAGGAGACAGACAGAGATTAACCGGGAGCCACCCGTCAGACCCCACTAAGAAATGCGACTGAATTTTTTCTTCAAAGAAGGTAGGGGTTTGGGAGAAAACTAGCAGATGTAGGGACTTTTGCTTTTCATCTAAACATTTGTTGCAATATTCGGCTGGAGTCATTTTTATCTGAAGTCTAATTGCAGAGATGCAAGGCTCTCAGACAAGGATCAAAGCTGTTACTGTGCACCCCGAGTCGCAAACGGAGGCTGGGGAGAGGCAGTCATAGCTCTGACAGCCGTTTTGCTGGACCAACATCCTTGCTCTGAGAGGCAGGATTTATTTCACAACATTTCCTTTGCTTTATTAAAAATACAATTAGGCACAGATGACATCTGCAAAACAGTAGAAGAAGAGTCATAGATGGTTTTGGAAAAGCCTTGTTAATTTATTCATTACAATGGCTCTAATTTTTAAAGAACAGAAATACTGTATTTTCTTATAAATCTGGAGTGTGAATAGATGAAGGCTCACTGCCCTGGCATGCCCAGCTCCATCCTTGTTACTGCTAATTGATTAGCTGAGAGGAAAGTTTGTTTTAATAGTGAAAGAGAAAGTTGATGATTTGGGTTATCCAAACTTAGTTTTTCACTCTGCCACAAGCTTCCTGTTGAAGTTCAACCCCGCAGCATTGCTCCCCTCCACACACAGACTGCAGTACGGGGGGATGCTGGAAGGGAAATGCGTTCCAATGTGAAGCCTTCAGATGCTACAAGAGGCATGTAGGTACCCACACAGACTCTAACGGTATCACCTAAGGGCACAAGGGTGCTGAATACTATACAAAACCAGGGTAAGTAGCGTTTCCTAAATAGGCTGAGTATGTCAGGGATGGAAAAAGGCCATAGGAAGATCAGATGAATTGATGACCTGCAAGCACCTAACACAGACATACCACCCTGAGCTTTGCCATCACAACATTCATTGACTCACTGGGCTTCATGTCTCCAGCCCAGCAATATTTTGGTCACTGCAAAGAAGGACAAGTTGCGTAAAATGATTTTAAGGAAGGAACTGAATTCCTGTGCTGACTCACCGGTGGCACACTCTGAAACTGCATTCAGGCCACATCCTGTGTGCTGACCTTATGGTGAACATTGTGTTGGTTAAATGCTGTTACACAGTTTGCTCTCAGGGCAGCTGAAAGGAGAAGTGCTGGCATGATTATCATTAAGAAAGTGGAATTTTGCTCTTCAATCTTAAGCAGTGCAGCAGGCTCAATAGTGTTGTTTTGCTCCAGGGGTAAGCAAATTCCAAATAATGGGTTTCAGGTGGGAGAAAAATACAATCTGCCCGAATTTAGGGGTTTACACTATTGATCATATACTAGATGATCACCTTCTACAGAGAGCCAGTGGTAATAGCCACTCTTCTCTGTTTCCCTCCAGGTGAAAAATTAAACTTCTTAGGGTTTTTTTTTCTTTGGTTAGTATTGGTTTGCTGGTTTGGCTAATACTGCCTATTTTTCTTTTTAGTTTGTAGTCACTTTTTCTGGGTTTCAATTTTGTTTTGCTCGGATTTAATTTTGTAGAAGAAGGACCATTTGACAAATGGAGTTTCATGTGTTTCAGGCACAATCCTTGCTCTGCAGAAAAGCTCCTGTTTCTTTTAGACTTAAGCAGATTTTGCAGTCTTTTGGCCACCGGGCTGATGCTGGTTTTTCCTCAATCAAATTTCTACCACAGCTGAGTCCCCTCTTGTGCATCGTCCATCCAGCACAAGCAGCTCCAAATGCAATGAAAAATGAGGTTAAATGGAGGATGCACCAAATTGTTTCCAAACCTCTGTGAACAAAAGGGAATACAAGTAGACTCAAGCCTGTTTCATAAGGAGACAGGGGAACAGCTGTTTGGGCTACAAGTAAACAACAAGTACATGCCAAAACTATTTGTAGTCCATTGAGAAAGTAAACAGGGTCATCTTGTCTATTCCCCACCGATTCTTTCTTTGTCTGTGGCCTGTAGCCAGCTACTGATCACCAAGATAAGAAGGAAACACATTAAGTCTTGAAAATTATGTCTGGCTTCTGGCTGTCGCTGGAGATAGCTCTATCAGTTAAGCAAGTGAAACTGGGGGTGAGTGCTGCACTGACTCCAGCACACCTGGAGCCCGTCCCTTTTAAGTGGCTTGATGGCATTTTGCATCTGACTTCTCCGTGTCCTGGCCACCCCAGGAAAAGCTCTCAGCATCTGATGTTTTAACAGAGCATGGCAGACCAAGCTGCCTTCTCTTCAGCGCCCTGGGAATCAGCAGACCTGAAGCATCTGTTTACTAGTCAAACTTCAGCCTAAATGGTTTGCCAAATAAGCAAAATTAAATAGCATCTGTAAGGTTTCACAAATAAATGTGCTTCAAATATTTGAATTAGACATTAAGGCCAAATTTCCTCTTAGCAAAATTCCCCCAGGCATCAGCATGATTTCTTTTTTGAACAACGTAAAATGTAATCGCTTTCCAGGCACTGAAAATGTATTTAAATCTAAATAATCAAAACAGATGTTCCTGTTGTAAATGTTTTTGGTGAACTGAGATTAAAACAGAGATTTGTCAAGAAACAGTCAGTCATACAGTGGATGTGAATTTCAGATTCTGGTCATTGGAATCCTTGCAGCTGCTTTTTTTGGTTATAAATTTATCTTCAGGTCATGACCCAGGTTGTTTTTAGGGGTGTAGATTTTTAAATTTTCAAAAAGGAAAAAAATATAGTTTCTGGATAAAATCTAGCCTTTATTTTTAAGTTTCTACGTCAGAGTATTTTTTGAATGAGATTTTTTTTTCTAACAGTGCTTGCAAACATTTTCATTCAAGTACATATGTGCATAGTAAACTTTGGGTGGCCAAGGTGAAACAGATAGCTGTGTCCTGAGCTCAAGTGTGTGTATAGATAGAGTCAACATTCAAAAACCTTTTTGGGGCTCACAGAAGCAAAAATGTATTTTTAATTGTGGCAATTACAAGCTACTGAAGAGAGTAACTGCTTCACAAATGATTGTGCCCATTTATAGGTGCATGGTATATAATTGTTAATTGGTTGCTATGCAAATAGTTATTGTCTCTTCCGTTACTTGAGCTCTGTGGCTGAAGGAGAAGGGATACTTGCTGAAGGTCTGAATATTCTCTGCCTCTTTTCACTCTCCCCATATTAGATATTCCCTTACACACACCTTCTAGCAAAGGATGACCACAAAAGGCAGCCTCTTGGAGTCCTAACTGCACCATCTTACTCCAGCAAAAGGCACATTTGCTATTACAGCTGTTACTTATCTACTTTTCTTCCATTTCTCATGTAACTCTTAAGGAATTCAAAATGTTTTCCAGGTTCCAGTGAACCAAACCACTGGCCGTTTGTGTAGCCTGACTTGATTACAAATGCGTAGCCGAATCACGGCTCCTGGTAAGGAGAGAAGGTGGCGAGAGGGAGCTGGAGCACAGCGCTGTGGCAGGCAAGTGGCAAGACCACACCAGGTGTTAGCGGGATCATCACGGGCAGCTCCAGACATCAAATGTCATAATGGCTTAACAGATACTACTGCTTCTTGAATCAAACCTCTATGATTTTCTTTATGTTGTCATGCAGGGGTGGTATCCCTGTAAACAGCCTGTGTCTTCTTGTCCAGCTGAGAAGACATCTAGTAGAACAGGTACATAAAAGTGAGTAGATTTTGCACCTTTTACACTTGCTAAAGATTTCTATATACACCCTAATGGGGTTACGTAGTACTTCCTCATAACACTCTGGTGCCGAGTCCTCAAAATCTGCAGAACCTCAGCAATTGTGACTGTAAGAAAGCATTCCTATTGCCATAGCAGCAATTCCTACAGCAGGCCTGAGAGACAAATTGTCCAAAACAGAAAATATCCTTCATTTTGTGGTACAGCCCCACTGGTATTCATGGCAGATTTTAAATCCTCTGCAAAGGGGAAGAATTCAGTTTTAAAAAAACCCAAACACCAAAACCCAAACAAAGCAGTCTTCAAACAGCAAGTATAGGTGCAATAAGTTTTAAAAGAGTT
Source organism: Thinocorus orbignyianus (assembly GCA_013400375.1). Taxonomy (NCBI): domain Eukaryota; kingdom Metazoa; phylum Chordata; class Aves; order Ciconiiformes; family Thinocoridae; genus Thinocorus; species Thinocorus orbignyianus. The sequence continues at coordinate 35,904 of VXBW01003572.1, forward strand.
GAGGAAGAGAATAAATTTTCCCTTTCTTTGGCCCTTCAGAGGGCAGATGACAGGTTCCTTCCGTTTCAGCCTGGCTTGGGTCGCGCAGTGTCTCTATTGAGATCAAAGACATTTGGTTTCTATTACCCTATCTGGAAGAGTGGTTTACTGATAAAGAAGTCTCCACCCTAATGATTAAACTCTATTTGGATTTCAATACCTGGGCAGAGTCCTTCAGCCAGCAGGCCAGGATTAGAGGGTCCGTGACTCCATGACACCCCTTTGCTAATCTGGATGCAGATGATGAGTGGCTGCCTGGGAAATGTTATGTCATTTGGCTTTCACAGCCCTTCACCCTCATCCCAGGACAATCTTTTCCCTCCAGTGGCGCTACTGGGAAATGGAATGGAGATGAATCCATCCTAAATAGCTACACAACAAGAGCTGAGCAAATAGAAAATAAGGAAAAATTACAGAGCAATCATTTAGAAATGGCTCAAAATCAAACAGTATCTAAACGATCTTTAAAACCGTGGCTTACTTCTAATTAGTTTATGAAGCTCAGGGAGGGAGAACAAGGGAAATGATTAAATTTAAGGTTAATTAGGAGGAGCTGATTTTCATATATTTTTTTTTCTTTTTGGTCTTAGGAACCATTTTCATTCTCTAAATAGCATTAAGGATTTCATGCTGGTTGTAGTAACCAAGGATTGATAACTGTATCCATAGGAGGCTCTTTTCATTATGGAAACCATAGAGGAGCAAATAGTTTAGAAGGAAAGGTATTTTGAAATTAGACTCAGGAGCATTCAGAGACAAAAGATTTGTGATTGCAGCTCTAGTTTCAAACCTTAAAAGGAGCATGTTTGCCTGACAGCTTCTTCAGCTTTTTTCCCCTGATTATGTCTGTTTGATAAAAGCTATCACCACTCCCCATGAGCTTTGCCTTTTTACATCTACGTCTCTACTACAGCATTATTGCTCTTAAACGTACTAGGCCAAGGAGAGCTTTTGTTTGCTGAGAAAGAAAAATATTTTTAGAAAATGTATGTAGAGAGTGCAACCCGAGCATTTCATTGTGTGAGTAAATGCTCTGAGTTTCCTTTCCCCCCTTTTTTTATTATTTATTTTTTAACAATTGAGTGAGATTTTGCCATCTTTACTGATACTGAGTAGTATTTTTCTTCCTGATATTCTGTAAAAATGGAACATAATGGAGTTATTGACGGGCTGATTCTGTACTCAAGGGAGGCAATGACAGTTTCCATAAACTGTGATTATATCCTGAAAGCCAAGATTCTGCCTATTTTGCTTGTGCGGAGTGTTGCAATGCATGTTAGTGATGTCAGTGCAGTTCTTATGGCATACCTTTACATAAGCAAGACTAACAAAGGTGTCCAACATAAACAGGCCACCTTTTTGGTGAATTCCACTCTTAGTGGTGAATTACCTTTCAGGAGGTTGTATAAAACTGTTTGGTTTGAGAACAGGATATTAAAAAATGATTCAGTATGGAAGGTACTTTGCCCTACCATATGGTTGACTGAATAAAACATCCTCCTCCTAGTATCGTGGCTCCAGCAAGGGATGCTGCAGGTGCATATGCCAAGCTTCAAAGGGAACAAGCTACTTATCTCCCTTTGCTTATTGGGGTCCTTATACAGACATTCCCTCTTTGCACTCTGGTGGGGGAAGCCAGCTTGGGCCTGTGCCCACACATCAGAACATTCACTTGGCTGTTTCGTTCTTTTGGGGGGGATTAGTGGTTGATTTACTTGGTAAGAACACTGCTTGAGTGAAAAAAGAGATCACAGAAAAACAAGGGGAACTGCTGCTTCAAATTCTGCCTACTTCCAAGTTTGCTTGGCAGCCTTACTGACATGCCCGTGCTTTATAAGACCGAGCGTTCCTGGTCTGGACAAGAAGAAAGAGATTTAGTCTTCTTTAAACCTAATAATAGAACGCAAAGGATGCATGAACCAGCTGATGATGTCACATCACCATATTAGAGACGAATTTATTAACCCTAAGGGACCCCTCAGGCATCTTCTGGTATGAATTTGGTACATTAAGGCAAGCCAATCTGTGGGCCACAGCGATGCTTTCAGCTTGCTCGGTTCAGCTCTTCAGCCTTTTCTGAGTATTTTCTTATGGGCGGTCATGCTTATCCCACTGCTAAGGTTTGAGGTTACAGCGCAAAGTGAATTTTCCTTGCACATAAATAATTTATATCTCAAAGTACTTTAACAGTGCCAAACACTAGCCGTGGAAGGCAATTCAAAAGCATGCAGCAAGTTCATACCGTTTATAATCATATCAAATCCAGGTGATCAAAACCACTAATCCAGCCACAAAGCATAACAGGCTGTAAAATCCATCGAAAAGCCTAAGGAAAAGTAGTTAGTTTTCTGGTTTAGAGCCTTAAGATGGCAATGCTGAGTAACTGTAGCAATTATAGCTCTAGTGAGCTGTTTGTGAATAGAATCCCACTTATTTCAGTGTCCAAAACAGAAAATAATCAAGAAGTCTCCAGATAGTCACTTGTTTACATGTAGTCAGAGTTTCACACCTGTCCTGATAATTCAGCAACCTCAACTTAAAGCATTAATAGAGTGTTTAGAAACCATAAGGAGGGGCGTCGTGTCTAAGGCCAGTAAGGTGACATGGAGCTGGGAGTTTATTTGTGTCCCTGGTGACTTAGCCCTCCCACTCTGCTGGCAGGCAGGACTTGAGTTCAGTGTTCACAATAATCTCACTTCTGTGGTTTTACCTCTCTGATGAGTCTGACTGTTTATTTAAGATATTAATAATTCCTTCAGAAAACTCTCCTGTATTGTCTTTTCTTCGTTTAGAGGAAATCTGTGTTCTCTTGCAGTTATTTTCCTTCCTGTCGCATCATTACCTTTTGCACAAATGTATCATGTATGAACAATTTAATTAGGGCAAATGATGTTGTCATGACATTTACTTGGTCAAAATCCTGTTAACGACAAATGAGAGACTCACAGCGACCTATAGCAGATTTGCTAAATGGCAGGGAAAACATGCATCATTTCCATTTTATTCTGGAGCACTGCAAATAAATCTTTTGAACTTGACCCAAATTTAATATCTAGGTCAGGGAAGAAAGTGAGTGACAGCAGGGTACGCCCCCAGGCATGGGGCATCTTCCTGGGGACAGGGACAGGCCTGGCTGGGACATCAGCCTGCAAGTGGGACCCATGGCCAGGGGGCAGCTGGAGCTGCAGTTCAGGCCTGGCCAAGGTGAGAGCCTCAGCTGGAAACAGCTTCCCTGGCCTTGGTTTGGCCCCAGGGTATCTGGGAGCCTCTGCCTGGGGTCACCATGGGGAAGGAACCACACGTGGCTGCATCAGCTCTGAGCTGGCCCCCAGCCCTTGCAGGCAAACCTCTGGGAGCCCCCAGGGGTGCTCTCACAACCCTTACAACAGAGTTCACCATCGCTCATTCCTACAGAACTACTTCACAAAGGCTGCATTTTTATTATTTTATGGTTAGAGGACGACAGCACAAAGAGATTACAGTCATAGGCACACATCCGTTTGGGGTGAGCACAATTTTCCAGGCACCTTTGGCTCTGTGGCCATGCTTGTGCTAGTGAATTAATAGTGCCTGAAGCAGTTTGCTGGATCTAAGAGGTCCAGCTGATGCAGAAACATCCTAACACATTCCTAGCAAAGACTTAGTTATTGCTGTCAACAAAGGTGACATCACATGAAGAAAAATAAGATAAACCTGTGTGATAAAACATCTCTACAAGGAACTCATGATGACTTTGATCACCTGTGTCTACAGCAGTAATGATATGGACAGATTGAGATGGGGGACAGACTATGATGAATCCCTGAGATGAATCTCCCTGTACGTACATTTTTGCCTGGGAATACAGAATGAAGAACCCTAGCTAACACACTCATCAGAGACACCTTATCTTTAATGCAATCAAGTGTTTGCCTGATTTGATCATCTTGTTCCAGCAACGTGGAACAACATACATGTTTCTAGATCTGAAGGATGCTTTCTGGGGAGTTCCCTGAAGCATTGCCCTTCCCTCATCAATATGCAAATCTGTTCTTAAAAAGGTGCCCTGCTTCAGGACTAGCAGACATTTTGTGTGAACTAGTCATGCTGCTTCTCTATTCAAAGTTAATGATCTGCATTAAATAAAAAGTCTTCTTGGGATTCTTCTAAGAGTTCAAACTCTAACCAAAAATAATTGATTACTCCAGCCACGGTTCAGGATTCTTCCCAAGTAGCAATTTTGATTCCTTATAACCGACCTTTATTTTATAATGTATCCTAGAGCTTGACAGGGGTTTGCTTTAAAGAACACTTCAGTTAATCTTTTTCTGATTACACCTCTCAGCCATATTTTCTCTCCCCACAATAGCACACTGCCATTCTTACGAAAAAAGAAGTTCAAACTTGACCCAAACCCAAAAACGTAAGGAGTTTCCTAGGAACAACAAAACGGTTGGACACATGCCAAAGTAGTACTGCTTTGTGGCAGGAACTCTGACATGTACAAATGGGGCTTTAAAAATACCTGAAAAAAAGCTGCCTCAGCCCAGGCAATTTAACGGACTAAATGCCTGTGTTTCCCAAGCAGTATAATTTTACTGTTATAACCTGTGATAATATTACTGCTATAATAATAATGAATTTCCCACTGATATCAAGCTGACTTGGATTAAGGTGGGTTGGTACCATGAGAACCTCATTGCTGCAGGCACCGTACAAACACAGCAAGAGAGACATCCTGCTTGCTATGAGCATGTGGGCATTCTCAAAGAGAACCTGAGCAATTTCTTTCACTGCATTTCATTCGGTTGCTTCACTAGCTGCTCATTTCACAACAGCACATTCAAAATGCTTCAATGAAAGGTGCAGGAGTTGCATGGCTGGATCACTCACACTCACCTTGGTGTGAACTAGAAAACTCCAGCATCGAAACATAACAAGGTTAAGTGTAAAGGAGCTCTGTTTGCAGAGCAGGATAGCAGCAGACAAAACCAACAAATCCTCAAATTACTTTCCTTGTCCCCACTAACCTCCTTGCAGAGGGGTGCTGTTCCTGCTAGCAAAAAGCACGCATCACTTCCATGCCCAGGAGCTGCATGTGGCTGCTAGGTGGCAATGCAGTTTTTTAGATCATTATGTTACTGTCCCAGAAAGCTGCAAATAATCTGTGCACAAGAGCTACTCGTTAACTGGCAGTCCACAAAGTTTCAAAGAGCGTCTGCATGATGGAAGTTCTCCTCCCTTGATCTTCCTTCACCTCATGCTTCTGAATTCTTAAAAACTATTTTGGAGGAGATTTTAAGTGCTGTAGTCCATGAAATTGCTTCTGGCATTGTTTGACTTACACAACCAGATGCCCTATGGTGTATTCAGGAGATGGAGAAATAATCAGTAGAGACAGCAGGCGTTACAAGCCCGTATTCTTTCCCTGGTACCTGCAGGGACCATCTAAAGCCCTACAGGAGTATTTCCCACCAAGATCCAGTGAATGGCAGCATCTAACAGACGCTTCACTCTCTGATAGCCTTAGCTGAAGTAGACCAGAAGCATCTGATGTTTGTATTTGAACAGCAGATCAGAAAGTAGGAAGCTAAAAGAATCCTACCCAGCTCATACGCCCAGTAGTTCTGAATCAAGAACAAAGTGGATCTTCTGAATACCTTTTTGCAGAACATGTATTAGCACTTACCTCAGTGCTATCCTGTAAAAAAAAAACAAAACAGAAAATAATCAAGAAGTGAACTTGTGAGCCACATTTGGCCCACAACATGGCATTATCAAAATTCAGCATGAACGATGATTTTTCAGTGCAATGAAGACTCATACTCATGGGGACAATCTTGCTGTAGAAGAGTCAGGGGGCACACTGGTTTTCAGGGCAAAGGTCCCACGTATCCTACTAGAATCCTGTTAACTCAAGCTTCCCCGCCCACCTCAAAGATGTATGTGCTCAATGATGGCCACTCTGACATTAGCTTTTAAAATCAGGGCAAGGAATGCAACTGCATTTAAGGACTGAAATCCTGTCCTTCAGAACAAAGCAGAGATGTTTGGTAAAATCCAAGATGCTGTAAGAAATAATTAGGTGGCAAGAGGGCAATCAGCTCAGCTCTGTGGCTGACTTAAAGTTCGGAAAATGGGAGAAAGGTTGGGATCCGTGGTCTGACCAATTACCAAAATAAACTATATCAGCAGGTCATATTACATGAAATGTACCTGCAAGATCAGGTTTCATATGGTTCCCTTATACCAAAAATACTATCTTCAGGAGTGAGGATACATTTGGGAATACATATGGGGAAAATAAGACCACTATTGTGTAAAAAACAACCCCCCAACCTTTATTTTTCACAATACATTTCAAGTACATGCAGAAGATGTTTACATTTCTCTTTAAGGCAAACAGAAACTGGGTTCTTATTCCTGAGTTGCTTAGCACCAGTAGCAATAGCAAATACAAACTTAGGAAATGTTGTCTCTCCCTTTGAAGCAGCAGCTGCCTCCCATGCAAAATATTTCTGCTTTCACCTTACATTTCTTTTAATGAGCTATTTATACTACTAATCTCTACTGCTGTTTGGAGCCATTTCTGCAGGTTTCAATCTCTTAGGAGAAACATCACGCCACCATGTGACCAACTTTCTATGTTTTATATTTTATCTTGCAGACTGTTTGCTGACTAGACAGCACAGCAGTACTTCTGCCTTTGCTGGTACGCGCATCAAGGTCTTCCATTATTTCAAGAGTTCTGTATTCCCCCAATATCTGGAAAAAACTAACATTATCTTTCTATGGTTTTCTCATGCAGGCTGGCTGCTTCTCCAATACTATGTCAAGATTAAGAAAGGGAAACGTTCACCTCAGCCGATGGTTTTTAGGGCTTGACTTCACTAAAGCTAAAGCGGGGGGAAGTGAAAATGCCCATTGAAGTTTTGGCATTTACAAAGAAAATGCAAACCCATTTTTCAAAGAAAAACCACGCTCCCTTGAAGTCTAATATTTGATCCATTTGCACTATCCCAAGACTTTAGACATTTTCTAGAATTTAGGATGTTGAATTTCCATTTAAAATACAGAGAGAACATTTTCAAGGAATTTTGTGGCATTCTTCCAATGCCCTCCACTGGCTCTATCAAACCCACCAATTCCAATGGGCACTTTTCTCCCATGACTTTTAAGAGGATCACAGGGCCTGATCCTAAAAGGGAAAACATCTCTTCAGTAAAAAACAAAGTTCCTATTTAACATAAAAGTGTAATCCAAGCAGAAAGTCGATAGTGCAAAATGGGGCATGTCTCTTAAGTGCCTTCCTTAGCGACCTGTAGCGTGGAAAAATGTTTTGTTTCAAATTACATTCTCTGTTTTTTTTGCATGCATTTGTGAAACCACAGTCATTGTGACATGTATGTCAATAATTCAAAGTTTCTTTCACCATTTAGTCTCTCTACGTGCCCATCTCAGCTAATCAAACCTTATCACAATTTTTAAACAAATGCTAATATTTACAGGTGTTAAACATCCATTGAAAGAAACAGAACAACTGGACCTTGATTAAACTTCTGGTTTAAATTGGTTATTAAAGCTAAAAACCCCAAGTAATTTCTTACTTCTTTTTCAGTTATTACCTGCTAAGATCAAATGTTTTTCTTCACAACTGTTTCACTTAGTGACAACACACAACAGCATATTGCATTGGGACTAATCCACATGAGAATTTTCAGCTGTAAAGGGATTCCCCTTAACAAGAACAAGCGATCTTCTTCACCAAAGCTTTGCCAGTTTTTTTCCTACCTCTGAGAAATTATTACAAACTAAGCACTTAGGAAAATACAATAAATGAACCCAGACAATAAAAAAAGTCCATCAAGTGTCTAATCAATATCGCACCAGGAAGCTTACTCTCTCTGGTAAGGCACCTCCCAGCAGAAGGTCTGAGGTTTCCCTCCCCCCAGGTAAGACAAGTTCAAAAGGCTAAAAAAAAATGGAACAGTTGTTATCTGCACCTGGCAACACCTCTATATGCCGTGAACAAAACAGCATCTGGCTGCAGGTATTCCCAATGAACAGCCACGGTGTAGCATTTTTACCCTCATTTTGTCCTCTACAACATGACCCACATGCAGCTTTATTTCTGGAATCAGTGCTGCTGATTCTATAGCCAGTACGTCCTCTGAAAAGATGTACTTCTTCAGTGGTCCTGTCAATACAAAGATGCTAAAGAGATTACAAAATTTCAGAAAGTCTTAATTTCTCCCTGGAAATCCTTGATCCCTAATCTACACAAAAAGACTGCAATGTATTCAGAGGAAAATGTTGTACCCCTTGACAGGCATTATTTATCTAGCAACTGTTCATCATTTGTCAAATCTTGTCCTGCTATACTGGTTACTTTGAAAAAAAAAATATATCTGTGACACCAACACTTCTCTGCTTCTTGCCTCCTGGACGAGCTCAGGTTCTCCAGGACACAGGCATTTGTTGGGGCTGTGCCTCCGCTACCCACTGCCCCAGCCGAGGTGGCACAAGGTGATTAGCCTCTCCAGGCATCTTATCAAGGTGAAATATTCCAGAGGAAGTCACACAAATGCTTCTTGCATTCAAGGCAGTCCAATGGCCTTGGAGAGCACCTCTCTGGCATGCTCTGCATCTCAGTTTGCTTGGGGTGGTCACTGGTACTCTTCTGATCTCTGATTTGAAGAATCAGTCCTACCTGCTCTTTTGAGGTTATCACAGTTTGAATTCTTTCATGCAGAAGGAAGAAGTTGTAGGCGAGAATAAATTTCTGGACAGTTTTGAAATGCTGCTCCAAAGGCACCAACTTTCTCATGCAGAGTAAAAGACATTGCTCTTTCTTACAGTGGAGATGAAACAGATTACATCCAGTTTATTTATAAAAGTTTTATACACCTGAAATATCACAAACATTTACAACTTTCCTGCTTTCTTCTGAGTTCTGAAAAGATCAAGTCGTACAATTACACTGCTGTCTCCTTTGACTCCGATGCCTGTGGTGGATTGAAGTTCAGTATCTCTTTATACGTAATACCTGGAAAACAACAGAATAAACATAGTCTCACTGGTCTAATTAGAAAAGGAGCTGCACAGACATGAACAAGATGCAAGCCCCCGCATGGTTAGGCTCTGGTCTAGGTCAGGAAGAGAGAGACCTCTTCAGGCAAAAGAAAGAGAGAAAGAGTACAAAAAGTAGAGGAATCAAGGATCATTTTGTCACTTTCAGATTTGAAGTAGTAGTCCAGTGATGAAACGTTATCCGTGCTTTCAAAGGGACATAAGCATTGACTTTACAGCATACGGGGCAAGATCCTCAGAAAGAGCTACTGTGCACATCAGCTTTGAAGATCAAGTCTTCACTTAAACTACAAACCTCTGATGTTAGATGAAAACTAGATTCAGGCTTAAATGTCTGCTGAGATAGATATGCTTTCTCTCCCTCGGAGAACTTCACCCAAAATTAAGCCAGCAACCACTGCAATCCTATAGAGCTAACAGTTGAGGTATCTGTTCGCCTGTCCTATCCACTGGAAAAAAATTCTTACAGAAATGGTTTCTTTCCTACATTGCAAAAGGTGAGAGGACAGACACAGGGGAGAAGGAAGGGGGAGAAGGGGAGGTCTCTGTTAGGAGACAGAGAAGAAACCTTTGGGGATCCTTCCAGGAGGACTTGGTAAGAGGGACACTGGCTTATCAACAGTATTTCTCTGTCTTAATGCTGTGTACTTACTCTGTTCTATCAAAAGCAGAAAAAGTAATCCATAATGGGAAATATTCTTTTTTCTGGATGGCCTTTCTATCTGGTCATTTTTGAAAACATCACAAAACTAAACTCACGTTTCCACTCATCTAGTGGAAGATCCATGTTATCAAATGTGTCATCATATTTCTCAGCTTCAATTTCTTCCTCAGGATCGTGAACTGGCTCAAAGTAAGGATGCATCAAAGCCTCAGCTGCTGTGATGCGCTTCTCTGCATCCAGCACCAGCATCTTCTCCAAAAGGTTTACAGCTATTGAACAGAATACAAACAGTCCATTCATATCACCCCACTGATTTCAGCTTATACACAGTAATGTTGTCCTGGAGATATTTGAAATAAGTACACAGTTATAAAGCAGAATCACTGGGTGTTCATTCTATAACCAGTGGGGCCCATCTGCATGACAAAACAGCATTGTGGGCAAGCTGGGATCTGCACAAAGGCTGATGCAATGCAGGGATGCTCCCCTGCTTCTGCAATGCAACATTGCCACACCACCTCAGCTAACGACTTCTCTGCTCCAGCACCGCTGGGCTTGGGGCTCTCCCAGATGTCTTTCATCGCTGCCACCACAGTGTTGTGGTTCTAAGGCACATCATGACCCGATAGCAGCAGAATGAACAGGTGGGGGTAGAGCTAATAAGAATTGCCCTGTGTGTGGCCAAATTCAAGGCCAAGCACACTCTGAAGTTCACCAAGACAAGTCAGTTGTCTGTGCTCAGAGCCTCAGCGCTGACTTTATCTGCTTTATCTGAGGTTTTTTTGACCTCAGCCAAAAGAATTCATGAAAATTTTCCGTGTTCCTCTCCAGTGGATTTTGGATCAGGCTCACTGTTAGACTGTCAAAATGGGCTAGCATAAACAGATGTGATGAATGACTTGTTTATTCTCTGGTCTTATATCCTGAACGAACGTTCCTAGGCTGGGTGGAGCCGCTGAAAGGAAGAAGAGGCAGCAGCGTGGGACAGGATGCTGCAAGTCCTGCTTGCCGCACCATGGATTCTCAGATTATCTCCAGCCTTCTCTAGACCATGAGCAGTTCATTGATCTCTGTGTAAGGAGCAGCCAGATGGCTACAGAAGTGACAGGAAGAAACACTCCAAAACCTAAATGGAAATGTGTACTTTGCTGTAGCTGAGAAGGTCAGTGAACTAACCACACAGGCAGGGTAAGAGCTGCTTTATTAATCTTATTAATCATGTTTATTTCTACTGTATCTGAACATACAATTTCAACTGCCTAAATTGAAACAATTCAATTATCCTAATTGGTATTCTAATATAGCTGGCTTTGTGGGTGTGCAGGTCATTGGGGAATGGATAAGGATTGGGCAGAGCCATCTCAGAACTCTGGCTGCCTCGAGTCATGTCACAGCTATGCACACTTGGTATGCTCTTCTGGCTGTTTATAGCTGTCAGATCCAAGCCAGTGCTTCTCAGGAATTCACAGATGTTTCTCAGGATATATTCATTCCACGACTAAAATGTCAGCTTTCTATTTGCTTGCATTTCTACTGTAGATCAGGTTGAGGTTTCAGAATTATATTTCAAATACAATACTCAGAAAAATTTATTACACGTATTTAATTTCTGAGGGCTCCAGTAAAACCATCAAGCATGTGCTGGATCAGAGCCTAAACACACACAAATACTTCTTTTTTTTTTTGACTTTTCTAAGAAACATCTGATTCTTGGCAGGGTCTAAACTTGGCAAAGTTCAGCCACTAAAATCAAAGTTATGAATTATGGAAAGCAGGAGAGAAAGGCAGGAGAACCATCACATAAGTTATCACATGACTGATACTGCTGCTGCCTCCAATGCAAACACAAGAACAAGACAAACTGTACACATCCACACAAACCATCTTACCCAGTGGATTTGCATACTTCAAGATGGATGCAAAATCTTTTTTCTGGACTTTTGGGAGGCTTTTGATGTAGTTTTTTGCCTTAAAAGAAACATGAATATTAAATTAGACCTTTGCTGCCTTCGTAATGTGACAACATTAACTGTATGCTTAGTTGGTAACTCAACAATGCTTCAATAGCACATTGCACAAGTGGATTCTTTTGGGATCATAAACCCTGATTATACTTAACCTTCTTGTTGAAAGGAACTTTTCTTTAAAATCAAGCCTTAAAACTGTGATTAAGAAATGGTAATGCAAAACTTTAATTATTAGTGCCAAATATTTAATATATTAATTAGAATAAATATGTATGCATAATTTGAAAGAAAAATAGTGAGTTTATAGGAATCTCTGGAACTGAAACTTATACAGTAATTCATTAGTGTTTAAACTGTATAGTTACTCAAAAGATGGATTTTAGGGTTTTTTTATAGTAGGGGCTTAGGGATTCTAGAAGGACATCCATACAAGAACAGGAAAGTCAAAGTCAGAGAGCCATCTGCAGAACAACTGCTTTTTCTGAATAGGTTCATGGTTTCAGTATGTTTCTGATAAAGGTAGCAGTGCATCAGTTCAGCTGTTTTTATGGCACACACTGGAAACTTTGAAGTATTTAAATATCTGGATTTTTCAAGAGGCTTTATCATTTTCTTTGCCCCCTTAATTTCTAGTAGCTATTCTGGGTGTGCAAAGCATTTCAAGTCAGAGAGGTACCATCAGGCACATTTCAGGCACATTTCAGTAGTCAACACATATTATCTCAGCCAGCCTAAGAACTGAGCATGGCTTAAGCCAAATTAAGACATGCAATACCAATTAACAACAAAGAATACTCACATCTTGACTCTGCAATTTTTGAACAAAATCTTGAGTTGGTGTACCTGTTATTTTCATTATTTCTGTGAGTTGGTCCAGATCTGAATATCAGAAATAAGGAACAAAGTCTCTCACCGTAAAACTTGCAAAAAATGTGAGTTTCTTTGCTATTGGAGAATAAAGCAAAAATCATAATGCAAGGACTGAACATAAGATTCATAAAAGATGAGATGAAAATTCTAGTTTTTCTTGCAAAAGATAAAGACATTGAAAGCACTTGAAATAAAATATCCTGTAACTTGGGAATACATAATTGAATCATCTGCAAACTCCTCTAATATCATCAGGTCTCCTCCATCTTTTCGGTCAAAATCCGTCCAAAAGTATTAGAGTATCTGAATAATCAACACATGTATTGCATGCACCATCCGCATCTATCCAATAATTAGATGACACCGAGGCAGAAAAAGTCACAGGGAACAACAAAAATCAAGAGGAAAACAGTCTGTATCCGTTCTCCATTTTGAGAAACTTCAATGAAAAAAATATTAATCCCTCTCCTCCTCATTTCCCACACACTTAGCTCGATTCCAGATGCTGAGATGCTGGAGACATTGGGATAAGGCATCAGAACACTCCCTAGTCCTCTGTGTCCTAAATCAGCACAGTTTAATCAATTACAGTATTAGCTGTTTACTGAAGAAATGCCATATTCACAGGAGGCTAATGTTGCAGAGAAGAGCTTTATGACTCATTTGCTACTCTGGTAAGAGCAGCAGATGAGAAGCTAGGAACCAGTGACTGGCACATGAGGATTCTTCCAACCTCTGCAGAAAAAGGCAATGGTGAGTAATGCTGATGAAATATGTAAATAAATAAAACCCCAAGCAACTTTGTAGGATAAGCTATTCATGTCACTAAACTAAAAAATCCCTTAAGATAGCTGTTTTCTTATTCACCTACTTACAGCTGAACCCACAGCTGCATTTCTCTGACGAAAGGTAACACTGATTCATATACTCAAAGGCCAGCAAGGACTATTATGCTGGGACAATTTCCTTTGTAACATCGGACGTAGGATTTCATCCAGTAGTTCTGAAACCTCCAAAACCCAGTATGAATAAAATACTAGCTTTTCCACTCTTACATTTACAGCGCAACTTGCAAACTATGACTCATTCATTTCCTTATTTATGTACCAGAATGCTCAAGGTTCTTTGGCAGGCATTTTTACAGTTTCATGTTAAGAACTAATGCATACTTAAAACCTGTACAGCTGGTATAATTTGATATAATCTACTTTCTGATAGTCCTCATAATCTTTTCTGGTGTATGCAATCTTCCTTTTTTAATGGTTTTCCTCATTAAATGAGAACAATATGATCCATGCAATCAAGTCCTAATCTTACACGTAAGCACTTAAGTATGAATATGACTAACAATTGGGACTCTGTAAACAAGTATTTGCAGATAAGCAATTTATTGACTGGAACTCAGTGAGATGTGATTCAAAGACTACCCTTCTATCTCTATTGAAAAAGTTCAGTAATACAAGTTTTAATTTGCAGATGAGAAAAAGCGGTACAGATATTAAATAACCAATTAATGAGAAAGGTACAAGCCATTTTATCATTCATTTCAATTTATGCTCATCAGTTTTTGAACAGACCTACTGTATCACATAAGAACCTCTCATCATTTTCTTACATTAGTGTCATAAATTCACTGAAGGATACGATCATTTCCTTTGAACAGAGGCCTCCCCGTTATCATCTCAGCCATTATGCAGCCCACAGACCAGATGTCAACTGAAAAAAAGACCAAGTCACGTTAAATTGCTGAATACTCGGCCATTTAAATGTCCATAAGATTTAATTTAAAACATATTTAAAAGACATGTAAAATTTGCCTTTATATTCTGTTACAAAATGATATGTGCCTTTCCAAGCGTGATTAACAGTGTAGGCAAAACTACCAGCCTTTCTAATTAGCAAACTGGACATAATCTTATAATATGCAGAACTGATTTCTCAGTAACAGGCAGATGTATGTGGAAAGTAAATTTTCAATGCTTTCAAGAACTTCCCTAGTTATTTTAGAGTTACTTTAATCTGTTTGAGTTACAATCAGTGCATCTCTGCAGGAAGATGACAGTCAGTGCAGAACACAAGAAGGCACAGCAGACTGCCACACCTGTACACGTTTGTATTGCTTTTTTCCAACCACCTTGGCACCTTCTGTTACTCTCAGAAAATATACAAAAAAGCCCCCAAACTCGCAATCACCTAACCATTAGCTGCAATTTATCTCCAAGGAATTTTTGCATAATTATACCGTCACTTCTACCTCCCCATTTATCATTCACTTCAGAAACAATAACTTGCTTATATAGTGCCTGATTCAGCCAAGGCTTCAGCTCTGTTAAGCCTTTTGTGAAGAGATGCTGACCTGTTTGCGTATAGTGCATCCAGTTAAGGATGACCTCTGGGGCTCTGTACCACCTTGTAACCACATAACCGGTCATCTCACTGTCTGTATGCCTCGCCAATCCAAAATCCAGAATCTGTAGTGGAAACATAAAGAATATCCTGATCAAACTACTAGTTATCTGTTTTATATAGACTTTACAAATCTGGAAAAAAATTAAAAATGGAAGCATTTTGCAGAGATAGGTTCATTTTTGCATCTTTTTTCTTATTGAAGTGTCCTGTTTTCACTTGAAAAATCAAGATAGAAGTAGCAAGGAGCTTTACGATATTTTTTCCTGTGTTAGATACTCCTATAGCAACACTAAAAGCTGTAAAATCAGTAAAGAAAAGAACAAATTCTTCAATTATTTGATTAAAAGATATGGGTCCTATTCAATGCAAAAAATTCCCTGGCCACGGAATGACTACCGTAGCTTGTTAGGGCTAAAAGAACAGCACCCATCTTAGGTGCTATTCATTGCTCTCATATCCCAGGTGGCACATTTATTCAAGTGTGCATTTGAATAATATTCTGAAGTAAGGAGGAATAATTCTCTCTTTTATCAGCTTTCATACAAGGGAAAGCTTACTCTACGTCACACTGAAAACATACAACAGTAAGGAATTACCATTATTTATTCCCACTGAGTTTTCCCCAACCTACTGCATCAAGTACAGAATAACCCTTTGTAAGAAACACAAGGTCTGTGCATTTCTTTTTTTTTTTTTTAAAGGATTATGCACAATTAAGCTTATTTATAAGACTTTTGGATTTTTATCTCTAGATACAGGAACGTGTACAGCAGCAAGATTAAAAATTAATGTTATGGCCTTTCACCAACTCCTACAAAATTGGCTGTCGTAAAGGCCCACCCGTATGGACCTTCAAAAAACGGTGACAAAATATGTAGCCAACAGCAAGGGATGCTCCTGGAAGGACAGTCACTTCATGCTTTATGAGGAAGTTCATGCTTCTAACAAGAAGCAGGGGTTTATTCAAGACAAATCATCATCATCCACAGATACTTGAATATGTAGCTTTGCATGAACAGCCACTAGCTTCCATGTGCATCAGGCTTTGTATCTATTGACAGAGCAGACTAGGACTAGACCAAATTACTAGGAGCCCCCCTGCATTAACATTCCAAGAGTGAGGTATTCGTAACGTCCCTGTAATTGAACATGTACAAATATTTCAGGATAGTTTCATCATTCCCTAGAGCTAGCAGAAAGGAAAATTGTATTTTCAATCATAGATTAAGAGTATAAAATGTTATGGCTTATCTTTATTGCCATAATTGAAACATCATTTCCATATCTTCCCCATAACTGCTGATTACCTATCAATTTAAGAACAGGAATAAGACGCCAAGGGAGGGATTTTTATTCTTACCAATACAATACAACTGATTACAGCTGAAGTTACCCCTCAGAACTTTGGTTACTGAAAATTTACTGGAATCAAAACATTTGCAGTAACAAAATACACTTTTATATACAGTTTTCAAATTTATTCTACACATGCAACACACATTATGTCTTTCCAGTAATATTGGGGGTGGGGCAGAAAGGGAGGTGTGGAAGAAAAAAGGAAGTTTTACACAATAGGTCAAAAGCCACATGTGGTACCATCTATCCTGTCACAGCTTTTTGGCCTTTTCCATGTGACACTTGGAGTTGAAGACAGCCAGAATATAATTTGGGTTTGTATTTTCATAAAAGCAGAAAACGACAGGATGAATTTTTGTGCATTGTGTATTAACTTCATGATTTCTTTTCATTTACATATTAATTAGGTTCAGGAACAAGTGTATCTTGTTCGTACTTAATATTAACATTAACCAACTTCAACAACAATCTTCAGATGAAACTATTACTCTCATGCTCTAATCTCTAACTTTTCAGCCAAAACTTCCAAAGCAATTTTCAGAGTAAGTTTGCAAATCCTTTTTATAACGTAGGAATTATGAAAGAGAGAGCAAATTCCCCTCAAGGATAAGTTCCCCTTCTACTCAGCAAACTTCATTTTCCTAACTTGCTTCAATAACCGCAACAAAAATAACTTGTAACTTCAAGACTGCAGAAGGGGCAGTGATTTCCCCTAAGGCATCCTCCACTATTGCATTTCTGATTCCTGTGTAGCAGTTGAGAGCATCAGACAAGGAAGCCAGAAGCTCACTGTGGAAAATAAAACTGATTGCTTATTAATTATTACCAATTCAAGGAGCTGTTCCAACTTGCCTTCAGTCCCATTGCTGCTAGGGCTGATGCAATGGAAGCTGCTGAGCACACAGATGTGGGGGAAAGGCTCAGACCATCCCTGGAAGTGTGGACCTGTACTTTCTTTCTATAAACCAGAGTTGCCTTTTGACAACCAGCATTTCCTCATTGCAAATATGCACTTTTCTTCTGCATGTGACATAGGAGCTTATCCTACAACCAGGGACAGCATCATTTCACTCCCAGAGTCAGGAAACACAAACTAAAGCTTAATGCTACATTGTCACCTTGTCATCTGTATCACTGTGCTCTGATACAGAATTACTTGCCTCAGTTGATCTAAAAGCTTAAGAACGTCCAAGATAACAGAAAAATAAGTTGTGTTAAATACCGAGATACAGCGATCTTACTGTGGAAGAATGCCTTAGACCTGGGCTGTATCTCAAAACCTAATTGCACAGCTGGGGGTGGGGCAAAGAAGGAAGGAAGGGGGAAAAACATGTAAAGCGTGTCTTCTAGATTCTGGGACCCACTCAGCCTACAAGCCAGGAGGAGACAGCAGCTTTTTGTGTTAGGGAAATTCTAAAATGACAGGACCCTGAACATTCAGGTCAGTCTCCAAAGAGCAAAAAATCATATTACAACAGCTACATGCAAGTACAGAATTTCTATGTTATATACTGAAAAACATTTTTGTGGTGTTGCATCAACTTCTATTTTATTTAATTAAAAGAGTGCTTCACAATCTCTGAGCTTCTGTATCGCCCAGCTTGTAGAGTTCGACATTTTCTATTTATTCAAAGCTGGAATTCTCATAGAACTAACTTCTCCCATAGTGTCTTATGTTTCTTTTAGGGAGGAAACCTGGGCCATAACATCTAAATGTACTTACATATCAGGACACAAAAGCTCCCATTCAAATGTACTGCTGATTTGTAAGGATATATAGGAACGATTAAAGCACAGGACAGAAGACTTGATTTTGTAATTAACTGAAAATCCCTGACTAGCCTTTCAAGATTGCTACAGCAAGAGAAGATAGGTTACAAAAACAATTCTAAAAATTAATAATGATCTATTAAAATGCAAATATAGAATTAACTCGGGATTGGAAGCAGTCTGAGGGCACAATCTCTACACTGAAGACAATAAATTAGATTCATAAAATAAGCAGTGTTGAGTACTACATAATTCTACTTCATAATAAATAATAGGCTTTTTTTAACAAAGCCAAATAGATGCATCTAATTCTACACAGCCAAATATATGCATTTTTGCTAGGTCAGGAGTACATTGGGGTACATTGCAGAATTATTTCTGAAGTACAAATATTATCCATTCTAAAAGGCCTTAGAAGATTTCCAGTAGATGTCTGAAACCGCAACCAGAACTGGTCAGATTCAGTATTTCACTTCAGTGATTTAGAAGGAGGACTGAGGTGCTGGAGAAGAATTACTACGCAGATGGACTCTACTGAGAACACTTCCAAGGAAGCATCAACAGCTACACTCCAGGTCAGATAACTTTCCACAGTGGATGCTACAGACCAGGTCTCCAGGGGTACGTGCCCGCTAAGCCCAGTTTCCACACTGCGAAGGGGTGTGGGTGTGCACCACCCTCCTACCCATCTTTGGAGGGAAACCCCAATGGGTAGGATGAAGGGAATCATGGCACTCGCCAATACTTGCCCCACTCTAGAGAAGTAGCAACCAGGTAATACAAAAAATGCCATCAAATGCACCTGTCTTGCAGTGTAGTGGCAGAAACCACTAACAGCTGAACTATAGGAGGCTGAATTAGGAATTTGCTCCCTTTAATAATTTTTTTCCCCCTCACTACTTCAATTAAGAGCAAAACCAAAGCAGAACTGATATATTCCTGCTATGAAATACACTGTAGTCTACTTGCAATTGGTATTTCGGTTAGTTGTAACTGTGCAGAAGGAATTACTTCCAAAGAAATAAGATGTTCTTGTCCGTGGTGAGCAGTATGTGATTCCCCTCACGCTTCTCTGAAGTGATTAGCTGCAATGTATTAGCATAAAGCATACGTAAAGCATAAAGCAACGTCAAAACATTGCAGCTCTTATATCCAACTAACCATGACATGAATTTTTATTGAAAAGTACTTTAAGTTGAATGACTGCATAAAAATATACCAGTATTCATTGCAACACACGCTTGGACTGCTCTGTCAATGCCAAACCCGCAGAAGGAGTTTCAGTTCTTACACTGCCCTTCACCCAGCAGCAGGGACTCAAGTCATCAAATGTTCTAGGGACACAAGAAAATGCAATGACTTTCTCATCAGAAATCCTTCTCTACATCTAGGAGCCAACCCTTATCTCTCCCCTGCTAGCACTGGATACTGGCTTCCTGGAGCGTCCTCTCTGGATATTTCAGCTGGGACATCCTGAGCAATGTTTCTAGCTTGAGGAGCAGCTTGGCTCCAGAATGATCTCAGAAACTGATCATCACCTCTGCCATTTGTACAAAATACACAGATTCACAGAATGGTGGGGGTTGGAAAGGACCTCTGAAGATCATTTAGTGCAAACCCCCTGACAAAGCAGGTTCACCTAGAGTAGTTTGCACAGGAACTCATCCAGGTGGGTTCTGAATATGTCCAGAAAGAGAGGCTCCACCACCTCTCTAGGCAGCCTGTTCCAGTGCTTTGCCACCCTCAAAGTAAGGCAGTTCTTCCTCATGTTGAGAGGGAATTTCCTATGTTCCAGTTTGTGCCCGTTGCCCCTTGTTCTGTTGCTGGGCACTCCTGAAGAGAGTCTGACCCCACCCTTTTGACACCCAGCCTTTAGATATTTATAAGCATCAATGAGGTCCCCTCTCAGTTTTTATGTCAGTCAAGGACATACAAATAGGAAGTGAACAGATTCTCATTATTCAGGGTTTCATTTCTTAAATAAATATTAATTATTCTTGTGGTGACCGAAGTCAGACAAATGGAAAAATACTTACGTAAGCTTCTTGTAATTGTTTTTCAAGACTGCTACCACTGCCCATCTGATCCTCTTCCCCTTTCATTTTCCAGCGTTCCCGTTTCTCCACAGCTCCTCAAACCCCATGGGCTGAAAGCCTGGCCCATCTCTGAAACCAGCCAGCCTGTCTGCAGCTGTTTCGCCTGTTGTCTTCTGTGGTTTGTTTCTAACACATCTGACTGTTTTTTCAAATAAACATATCCTACCTTCAATTCACAGTCTTCGTTTACTGCCAAGTTTCCAGGCTTTAGATCCTGTAATCAGATTTGAAATGGATGTTACTTATTTATTTATATTATTTTCATTTATAAATGAAAGACAGCAAGCACTGTCTTGCATTTAAGTTCAATGGTTTTCATACAGCTCCTTAGAACAGCAACAGTTAAAAACACACTACAAACCTAAATTCGAAAATTAAATGTAACAAATAACAGAAACAAAGACATCAACTTGAATACATTTGGGTTTTTTTCAGTATGCTTTCCCCCCAGACAAATCAACTTTTATTCTCTTAGAAGTCAGGAAAATACTTGTCAGTGAAGAAACTCACTCATCTTACTGTGACTGGGGTTTGGACATAAATTTGATGCATTTAATATCAACACCAAAAAAATAATGATTCACATGTACTGAGAAGGAGTAAAGTAAGTTTCCTTCACTACTTCCAAATGGTACACGTTGCATACCTAAATATACTTTAAAAAGGTTCCACACTCTGATAGACCTAGAACGAGTACTGAAGAAATCAAACCAGATTTTACATAAAAGCCTATGCGCTCTCTTCTGTGGGAAAAATCAGTTTCCTAATGAAGTCAATTGAATGAAGACTGCAATATTAAAAAATCCAAACAATTCCCTTAGGGGAATTCTCTCTTCAGCTATTGTGAAGACTTCTAATGACCTTTAAAAGTCGTACTTTAAGCTTAGCAGCAAAGGGAAGAGTACTGACTAAGATTAGTAAGATTTTGCAATGTCAGTGACTCTTAGACATCCCCAGTTACACAGAGTAAGAAAAAAATAATTAGAAGTAAGACTTACAACTTAACCTCACAAAGCAATTTAAGAAATCCAAATCTTAAGCTGTATTCAGTGCAACTTGAGTACCCAAATTACACTGACGTAGCTATACACCTTTTGTTCCTACTGAACAAGAAGCCAAGGCATCATCAAACACTGTCAACAGAGAACTATAAACAAAAGTTCAGGGACATTTATGAGCATGTTTATACACAAACACCATTCACAATATCAAAACATAAACATCTTTTATATTGTTTACACTTACCCTATGAATTATGCCTGATGAGTGAATATACTGTAAAAAGATAAAATATTTTTTGATTAATGAGGCAGGGTAGAAAGTACTTTTCATGATGCTAATCTGAAATTAGAATGTGTTTATTTATTACACAGATCTTTTTAGCTATGTTTTCATCATTCAGATAATTAAAGCAGCATTTTGCCCTTCCCCTCCCACAATAATGAGAAACCAGTAAATAAGTTTGAGTATTGCAACAGATCATATAATTTTTTTCTAATTCTTCCCGTACATAAAGTCCTATTTCCAGTTAATTTTTGGTATTTATTACATATATATATAAATACATATATATGTATCAAAATAAATCCTGATATTTTATATATCAGAAATGCTCTCTAGCAAAAGACGTCTCTGGAGTTTCATCATAGTTTAGATTCATATGGTCCAGCAGAACTGAGTTTTAAGAGATCATTTAAGACCAGGATGCAGGCCAGTCAAAGTCTTAGCTGGGAAGTCTCACTACATGCTTCAGTACTTCCTTGGTGAAACACGGAGAGGTCACACTACAAGGCATTCTCCTTTACTGAACGTTTTCATCACCCTTGCGGTGACCTATTAAAAGGCTCATGAAAGTCAAACCAACAAATGGGAAGACACCTGACCAAATACAGATGTCTGCACCCTTGACTGTCACCAAATACTCCCCCACTGAGGTCCTCAGTTCCTCTCACTATCTAAATGATGCCCCAGAAGTAACCATTGTCATCATGAACAACAAAGAGAGCCTCTAGTAACTAGTTCAGATAGAGGCATCTCTTTTGCAAGGACTGAAATGCAGAAAGTTGTCCAGAACTGAGGATGTGCTTTTCAAGAGTGGCTTGGGACGTGCTAGTACTGTTCACTTCAGGTGTGGGGAACTGGTCTGAAAGCTGCACAGACCATACTACTGACAGCAGATCGTACTACTGATACTAGGCAGCACCAGGCTTTTTAAAAAGTCCCCAGAAAAGACGGAGGAGATGTAAATCCCATCAGCTTCACCTGGAGAATTTTGATTTTACTCCATCCTGAAGAATAGGACAATATAACTGGGAAAACAGTTACTGGGAACTATCTGTGAGATCCAGGAAAGACCAACCAGGGACACCGAGGGTGGTGTCATGGAGGTGCACAGAAGTACTGAACTTTGCAGGGTGACTGGCAACCAGCCACAGCAACCATTGGTCTTCTCCCCCAGCAGCCATAAAGAGGAGCAATTTATCTTGCAAATGCAACAGCCCCTCTGCAAAGGAATCCTCCTTATAGTCCACTTGATGAGGGGACCAAGGAAAAGAAAACCAAGCTACAGATCAATGCCAACTTCTTCAGACAGCTCCAATGTGCATTTCAGACTTAGGTTTCTGAATTTAAACAAAACCCATTAAAACCTAAGCAGCAAAAGATCTGGAACTAAGGTACCAAGTTTTTAAAGCAGTAACTCAACAAAAATAGAAATCTCTGCTGTTTACTTTTTCCTCTCTTACACCTGAGACATGTTCCACATGTGGCCTCGTAAGTCCTGAATGGAGGGGGAAAAAAATAAGTCAGTTCCCTTAAGCTTGTGGCCACAGTTTCACCAACCCAGCCTGGATCATGGTAGGGTTCTGCTGCCGCACAGGTACACTGCTGACAGCCGTGCCCCAGCCCATGCAGGACCTGGCATTCGTGGTAGACCAGTTCCTGCTGCATGTTACTTGCAGATTAGGCAAGGCTTAACATCACCCATAGGAAACGCCAAACTGCTTCACAGGATCTCCTGGGGCGGACACAACGGGCTAAGGGCGCAGGGCTCTTCCCCAGAACATAGGCTGCAAATGAACCACAAAATGTTGTTTCTGTCATGATGGGCATGAAGTAGATCATGATGCGAGGAACCAGATGCAAAAAGAGGATGCTATTTGTATGTAGAGGCCAGGGAGGATATATCCCTTTTTTTAAAAAAAAAAAAATAATGGAAAGAAATGTATCTATAAGTAGTTGAAACTCCCAACAACTAAGGAAAAAGCTGTCAATTTCTGTCAATAGCCATCTTGATCAAGGACATCACAATAACTACTTCTGTTCTGAAGACATTTCAATATCTTCTTATTGAAGTCTCCTGATTTTCCAGAGCTGATGCTTAAAATATTCTATAGGCAATTTTTGCTGGTATGACTGTAGACAGTAAGGAAATAACTGCCAGACTCAGAAATTTTTGCACCCAAGAATGTGGCATGTAGAAACAGGAATGAAAAGGACTGCACCTTTTGGAGCTTTAGTTAAAATTAAATCTCAGCTGTTTTGGGGTGGAAGAGCATGGTCTCACCAGTATTCTCACCCCACTGAAGGTTTTATGAGTGTTCACAGCACTGAAATCATGTTAACACTTCGGAGAGAACTCCTATATTTTCTAAACACTCCTCTTAATACAACATCACTGCGGTTACGTGAAATAGGACTTCTTCCTAGTACTAATGTACACATCAGCCTTTCTGTAAGATGAAATACTGGTGCTGGGCTGCAGTATTTCTTTAACAATAGCAATATTTTTTTAACTGCATTTTATTATCTCCTGGCAGGTAGCAGCACTGGAACTACACCAGTCTTTGTACAGAAAATTTTCCATTTCAGTTCAATAACCTTCTGAAATGGGTTATTATTCTTACAGACTCTCCTTACTAAATTATCCACTTATTTACAGATTTTTCACCCTTAACGTGGCAAAACCATCCAGACCAAAGCAGATGTATCCTTCACAACGTTATTACCACTTCACCTGAACAATATTTGATTCAAGAACCCTGTTCATGTGAGCAAAGTGCCTTAGAGCACAGGGGCTCTGTGCATTATCCTAAAGACAATTTTTGGTAGCATGCATAAATCCTTGAATGTGAGCTTTAGATTGTGCTAGGAAGCCAGCCAACAGTTGTCTAAATTCTAAGCATTCTTGCCTGTATATGCAATCTCGACACGAAATAAAAAGCTAATCAAAAGGGAATAAGAAAAGACTCAGGAGAAAGTATTGTAGGCAGCATGTAAAATTAACATGAGGAGTGACTTGGCAGGGAAGGAAAAACTGAGGAGGAAACGGGTGAGAGGGGGAAGGGAAAGCAGAGAAGCAGAAAGAACAACATAAACACGAACAAAAGACAGTAAATAGAGAAGACAAAAATATCAGAGAACCAAAGCAGGTAAATATTACCATGAGTATGGCAAAAGAAGCTTGAACAGGTGTTTGCAAGGCCCGAGAGCTATCCATCCATTCTCAAATACTGAAGGAATAAAGAAACAGGGCTGCCACCCACCTCCCCAGGCCCCTGGGAACACAAACCCAGCTGGCACTCCTGCAGAAGCGGGACCCAAGACAGAAAGCGCTGGAAGCTCCAGCCCCTTTCCACCTACACAAAGACATTTACGTTCAGGTTGCCTTCTGTACTCTTTGACAATACACAGCTCTTCTGTCAAACAAAAAAAATTATGAAAGCCCTTCCAAGTTGCAGGCTCATACTTAAATAAAATTTAATGCCAGACTAAGGCCTGACTAGGAAAAAGACAAAGGAGAGGCACGTCATTGTTTTTTAGTGGTGTCAAATCGCATTGTTTTTTCCTGCCACAGATGAAGTCAAATTCTGATAAATTACAAGGCTCACCAAAGAAAGGAAATTAATATCTCATTCTCCAGAGAAAAAAGACAATAAAATGGCATGGACAGAAACTAACTGACAAACAAAGACTGTATAGACTTACAGAGCAAAGATCTGAGGGCGCGATACAAATCTTTTTGAACTCAGTATGAACTTTCTACCCATCTCAATTTATATGTATCTTTTAAATCAAGCATGTTTTACCATGCAGGTCAAAGAAGGTCATCTTCCTCCCCTACTCTGTCCTGGTGAGGCTGAATCTGGAGTAGTGTGTTCAGTTCTGGGCTTCCCAGTTCAAGAAAGACAGGGAACTACTGACAAGAGTCCAGCAGAGGGCTGCAAAGATGAGCAAGGAACTGAAGCACCTCTCTTATAGGGAAAGGCTGAGAGACCTGGGTCTATTTAGCCTGGAGAAAAGCAGACTGAGAGGAGAACTCATCAATGCTTATAAATATCTAAAGGCTGAGTATCAAAAGGATGGGGTCAGACTTTTCAGTGGTGGCTGGAAACAGGACAAAGGGCAATAGGCACAAACTGGAACACAGGAAATTCCATCTCAACATGAGGAAAAACTGTTTCACTTTGAGGGTGGCAGAGCACTGGAACAGGCTGCCCAGAAAGGTGGTGGAGTCTCCTTATCTGGAAGATACTCAAGCCCACCTGGATGCGTTCCTGTCCAACCTGCTCTAGATGACCTGCTTTAGCAGTGGGGATGAACTAGATGATCTCCAGAGGTCCATTCCAACCCCTACCATTTTGTGATGTTGAGCATTTTGGTATACAATCAGTCCAGAACCAGTCTACAGGTAGAACGTAGGAACAAAGTCTGCAAGGAACTGAATTGGGGGCTTAGCAAAAATCTCTCTTATCCCTTCATGATATATAATTCATGCAGAGTTTTTTCTACATGCACTTAACTGCCACGTGCAAACAGGTTGTTACAACAGAAATATGATATGCAATGTGATAGAACGATGAACGGCCTTCTTGCCTTAGACTGGACATAAGTACACATAACATAAAGTTCTTCTGTACTTTACACAAAAGACAAATGCATATGGCAGGTAACATCTTTAACACCAAAAAGCCCACCAAAGTAGAGTCCATCATAGTTAAACAGTGCAAAAAAATAACATGGATCACAAAAGAGAGGCTAAGCCTGGGAAGTTGAAAGAGTTTTACAACAAAGACCTACAGAGTGTTGCAATTTTTCTTTATAATGCCTCAATTGAGTGCTAGTGTATGCTTAGTTACCCATGCCCTGCCAAAAGCAATCTAAATAAACACAGATGAGCTGTCTTTAATCCAGATACAGCAGACCTTAAAAAGTACGAGATCATCATGCAAGACTTGGCAGTCCCTTTCTTAAAAAGCTAACTTACTGATACCTGTAAAAGAAACAGCAAATTGCTGACCCATTTTCTTTTTCTCCTCATGCTGGCAATACTGCTTTCAGCTTAACCCACTTCCTACCACAGACTGTGATGCAAGAGTGCCCCTCAAGCACTGGACCACTCCTATTTCTTAAATGTATTTCCAACTAGGTATACTATCACAGCTGGATGAGCTGGTTCAAGAAGAATCCAAAATTTAATGGAACTGATGCAGTAAAGACCGTTCTCAGATGTTTGCCGTGCAACAGGAAATGACAGAACATCAGAGTCCAGCAGCTGAATAACATCATATTTCCTGCTGGTAATTTTGAGGTAAGTACAGTTGTGCTCTTCAAAAATCTGGGGGAAGAAACAAAATATTCAGGTGAACCACTTCTTACAGAAGATCTAACACCGTTAGAGAGACCAGAGATACAAATTAACTAAGACTATCTCAGCTGGTTGCCTTGTACTTGGAATAAGAACTGCCCTCGTTTTTAAAAAATTCTGGGAATAGCAGCTTACATCAAGAACTCCCTGCTTTTTTCCCCTGTGGTGGGTTGACTTCAGCTGGTCACTAAGTGCCCACTGAGCTGCTCTCTCACTCCCTCTCCTCAGCAGGACAGCAGGGACAAAATACAATGGAAAACCTCATGGGCCAAGACAAGCACAGGGAAATCATCAAACGCCATAATGGGCAAAACGGACTTGACTTCTGAAAGATCAATTTAATTTATTGTCAATTAATATCATAATAGTATAGTTAGAAACAAAACCTCAAACAAAAATCACCTTCCCTTCACGCTTAACTTCACTTCTGATTCTTCTACTTCCACCTCTGAATGCTGCAGAGGAATGGGGATGGTGGTCAGCTCATTACATGTTGTCTTTGCTGTCCTTTCAATGGGATGAAGTCCTTCTGGAGCAGACTGCTCCAGTGTGGGTCACCTGTGGGACATGGATCTTGCCACAAAACCTGCCAAGGGCCTCCTCCAACGCAGGGCCTCTGTGGGTTGCAGCTTTCTTCAGGGCACATTCCTGTGCTCCAGTAACCTCCATGGATCCTCCATGGGATCCTCCATGGGCTGCAGTGCACATATCTGCTCTGATGTGGTCCTCCATGTGTTGCAGGGATGCCACCTGTGCCACCATGGTTTCCTCCATGGGCTGCAGGAAAATCTCTCCTCCAGCACCCAGAGCACCTCCTTCTTTTCTTCCCTCACTGATTTTTGTGTCTGCAAGGTTGGTTGTTTCACATTTTTTCACACCTCTCTGACAGTTGCTAAGTAGCATTTTTTACCCCTTGTTAGATGTGGCACAGAGGTGCCACAAACACTGCTGATAGGCTCAGGTTCAGCCAGTGGTGGGCCTGTCTTGAAGCCAACTGGAACTGGCTGCGTCTGACATGGAGGAAGTTCCTGGTGTCTTCCCACAGAAGTCAACCCTGCAGCCCCTCTCCCCTTGACACACAAACCCAATACAACCTCTATAATTCCTGCTCCATTTTCTTTAGATGTACGTCAAGCATGCAGAGTTGCCCTGTTTGCCTTCCACACTTACTGATCCAACAGACTTCAGTGTCCACCTTTGGTGCCCACAAACTCCACCCTGTTGGCCTCTGTGAGACAATCTAGGTCACTAGGACCAAAATACATTTCTAAGCCATTTCACTGGAATAAAATTCATTATTTATCCACTCCACTACACTCAGTTCAAGCTAATTTTTCACAGTTCATATATTGCTTGCCTGCAAAATTAGCCCAAATGATGTTTGTTGTCTCTGGAGAATAGCACGCATCTGCTGGGAACCTGTTTCCCAGACGGCTACCAGCAACTAAACAAACCACTCCACTTAAATGGCCCTTGAGAAAACACTTCTTAGGACACGGCTTTGCAATTACGGAATTAACTGCAAAACTGAAATCATAACTCCATGTTCAAAGTCCAGATTGGAGGTGAATTCCCTCTAGTCTAAATAAAGCAAATTTCCCCAAACCTGGCTTTAGTTTCTTCATTTGTGAAATGCGACTTACAGCATTTGAATACACAACTGTAGAATTAAAATAACCACTTAGCACATGTAAAAGGCTATGTGAGTGAAAATCTAACAAATGAAGAACACAAAATCCAAGGTAGGGTCAAAGAGAAATTAATAATGCAGAACTCAGTAACAAAGTATATTTTCTAAATATTGTGATGGGAGTAAAGCAATTTACTTGCCCTTCTGTATCTGTAATGTACTGAGAGATCTTGGGTAGAATCTTGGGTACGCTGTTCCTGATGTTGTTGTCAAGGAACAGCATGCTGTCCTGTAATACTGTTTATTTTCAATAGTGTTTGGCAATGCAAATATAGATCTGGAAGAATCAGCATCCTGCTGGATGTGCCAGACCTTCCTGTATCAAAATGAGTTTATTTCCACTGCACAGGCACATTGCTGGGCTCCACACCTTTCAGAACATCAACTCCATTTATTGCCATATGAGTGCAGAAGAAAGTCTGCTCATACGATGTATGTTGCAGGCACAGGACCGTAAAACCAAGATTGTACAGTGCAAGCAGCAGCTAAGGAACAACATTCAATTCCAGACAGTGCCGCTCCACAGCCTCGCTACAACGTGCACGTCCAGAGCAACAACGGGAATTAAACAACCATCACTGCAGGAGAGCCTGGCTGAAGCCAGCAGAGCTAGGTCACAGTTTTTGCTCTGTCGAAATTGCATCACCAAAAGAAAAAAAAAGTAATAAAGAAGCCATAGCCTTTTTATGATCAACAGTACTGTACCTCCAAAAAGCAAACACGGTAATTTAAGAACTGCAGTACCAAACTAGACTGAGAAGTGTTTTCATGCCACATAAATATAGATTATAGATGGACAGGGAGCTTAAAGAGTATCTTCTTTTTGTGTTGTAAGATATGAGGAGTAAGACAGCTAACACATTCAGAATCATCTTTGTGAGAGTCAGTAAAATTCAAAGGTATGTTTGTTTCGCTATAGCTGTTAGCTCTGCAATCCACAGAAATATAAATCCAAGAGATAAAAGAGAGACAAATAGAATCATAGAATCATTTAGATTATAAAGGACCTTTAAAACCATAGAGTTCAGTTGTTAACCTAACACTGCCAAGTCCCACCAAACCATGTACCTAAATGCCATGTCTACACATCTTTTAAATACTTCCAGGGATGGCGACTTCATTGCTTCCATGGGCAGCTTGTTCCAATGCTCGACAACCCTTTTCCTAATATCTAAGCTAAATATCACCCTGGTGTAACTTGAGGCCATTTCCTCTCGTCCTGTCACTTGTTACTTGGGAGAAGATGCCAACATCCACCTCTGTACAACCTCCTTTCAGGCAGTTGTAGAGAACAGTAAGATTTCCTCTCAGACTCTTTTTCTCCAGGTTAAAAAATCCCAGTTTCCTCAGTCGCTCCTCGTAAGACCTGCGCTCCAGACCCTTCACCAGGTTCATTGCCCTTCTCTGGACACACTCCAGCACCTCAATGTCCTTCTTGAAGTGAGGGGCCCAAAACTGAACTCAGAAGTGCAGCCTTGGCACTTATGATAACTTTACTAGTCTGGCTGGCCACACAATTCCTGAAAATGCAGGCCCACTGCTGAATGGGGCACAGTATCAAGAGCCAAGGGGCACGGAAAAGGCCAAGGTACTCAATACCTTTTTTCCCTCCACAATATTTTCAAAATCATAGGTCTCTGAGACCACTGAAAAGGCATGGAGCAAGGAAGACTTATCCTTGGTGGAGCAAGATCAGATTAAGGAACACTTAAACTGGACAGACAGAAGTCCCTAGACTCTGATGGGATGTGCTCGTGAATGCTAAGGTCAATGTCATTGTGAGGCCACTCAGTAATGTCTGAAAGGTCACGAGATGTTCCTTATGATGGGAAGAAAGCAAATATCATTTGTCCTCAAACAAGGAGGAAGAGGATCAAGGAACTAAAAGACAGCCAGCTACACCTCACTCCCTGGGAAGATAAGGAGCAAATAATTCCAGAAACCATTTCCAAACATAACAAGGACATGGAGATGCCTGACAGCATCAACAAATATTTACAAAGGAGAAAATCACACCTGATTAACCTGCTAGCCTTCTATGATAAGGTGACTGGCATGGTGGGTGATGGGAGGACTACTGATGTTGCTTAGCTTGATTCTGGCAAGGCTTTTGAAACTCTCTCCCATGACATCCTCATGGACAGAGGAAGTACAAGTTAGATTAGTGGACAGTGAGGTAAAATTTAACTGAGTCAGTCAGCTCAACTGCCTGCATCAAAGGGTTGTGATCAGTGGTGGGGACATCCAGCTGGAGGCCCATCACTAGCAGTGCTCCCCCAGGGTCAGTGCTGAGGCCAGTCCTCTTTAACATCAACACGGTACATATACACCATACCTACATGTATATACCATACATATAGGTATGGTATAAATATATACACATCCATACAGCCCCCAATCACACATATATGTATGTAACACACACACACGTCTATACACACTCTTCAGAAATGCACAGAAACACTTGGAGCAGGCTGGGTGCAGAGTGCCTTAGCAGCAGTGTACCAGACCGATATCTCTAAGCTGTGGAAAATTTTTCAAATTAGGGAAATCTGAAGCTGGTGACATAGCCGAGGGCTGAAGTCAAGGAGAATCCTGACTCTGAACTCAACAGTGGTTTCATTCAAAAATCCCCAGATAACATTTATCATCACAGAACAACTTCTATGCAGAATGTCATTACTTTTACAATATAAGGCAAGATAAATTTTATCCTGCTGTCAAGTGCTAAATGTTTATAGCTCTCCATAATGGTTTACTAGGAAAAAAGATTGTAAAATCAAAATAACAGTAAAAGTGGCAAACCTTTAAGCCTTTCAACATCTGATATACCAGAAACTGGATTCGGTCTTCAGTTAATTTCTCGTGCTTCATTATCTTACTCAAGTCTGTTCCCATAAATGGCATGACAAGATAGCTTAAAAAACAAACACAAAAGGACAGAATTACTTGAATTTGTGAAACAAATTGAAACATAACTGTATGTTACAGTTCTGTGACAATATTAAATTACAGATCATTTAGTTTACCAAACAACTCCATCATCATACCATAAAAAACTTTTAGTGACTGTTCAAGAAAAAACAGAGGTAGAAAGAATTGGGGCAAGAGAACGCTGAATATTCTTTCATAAAGGAAATAGGATGTTTTCTTCAATCTTTGTTATATTGACTGATAGAGTAGAGGAGCAGGACATTAGAGCGGCAAGCAGAGCAGGAGCATACTAGGGCTAGAAGCTGTCTGAGACCTTGGATTCTTTAGGGACTGGCTCTGGTGAAACCTTGCTTCTGCTACATCTAGCCACAAATCTGCTTGAATTTGATCTTCATACAGGAAGCCACAGATAACGCCTCATGACTAGTCAGCAAAAAGAAAGTCTCCCTCAAACGACCCACTCGACCCTTAGTTCACAAAAGCAGTTTCTCCACTACTTTAAGTGTACACATACTCTGCTCATCTTTTGCTTGCCCAAAGTCTTGAAAATAGTCATACATCTACCTGATGTGCAGTTTCAGTTATAAAAAAAGTCCCTCCTACTTGACTTGCACCTCCAACACTTGAAGGGTGATTTTAGGGTTCCATTTAAAACACAGTGCTTGAGTGCTAATCATACATATCTGCATTTTACTACACATGCAATATAAAATAGTAGCACAACAGACAATATGGACAACATCCTTTTTGGCCCAAATGATCAACATGAATGCAGAGCCCATGTTTTCTATACTTCATTTTCTACATTTTCCTGTGGGATAGCTTGCTTTGCTAACACATAAATATGTAAGTCAGTTTTTGAAACATACCTACATTAGATGAAATCCAGAACAGTTTTACAAATGTAATATGAAATCTACATAAAGCCCACCAGGACTTCTGACCACTGTTTCTCTAGTGGCTCTAATTTTCAAGAATTGCAGCAGGATCCACAAGCGAAACAAAAGACTTCCTAAATATCTCATGTCTGATATGCTGTCAAAAGGTCAAGGATACGTACACGGCTGGTGCTAGAAGGGATCTATATCTGTGCTGTTTGGACCACAAGACTTGGTAACCAGAGTACAACCACAGCGCAGATAACCACTCAAAAAACCTCAGCAGCATCAGCAGTTTTGAATTAATCTTTGAATTAGGACAGATCATCTCCAAGATGTGTCATTTAACAGGCGTCTTTTCAGCCTACTTGTTTAGGTTAAGAATTTTCCTATCATTTGCGTAACCTGGGCCTTAGGGTACGGAATCAGTACTTGAAAGGTGGATTAGGGAACCCACCCAACTGCCATTTACTAAAGGCTGAAAGAAGCACACACATTATAAGATAGGTAACCGGTTCTAACGATGATTTGGAAACCTCAGCCTACCAATTTTGAAGTTGCGTATAAGACTTATAATAAGATGAAACTCAGAAAAAAAAATCCATGAAGCAACAACTTTGGAATTTTCCATTTAAAAAAGCAACAGCTCTTCCTTCTGCACAAGCAATGATGCTTTGCTCCCAAACACAAACAACTTGGAACTTACAAGTCATTAAACTTCTCCAGTGTTACATCTGGTGTGAACACATCCAATATTCCAATGACCTAAAATTAAGGGAGAGAAAAAAATACAACCCATGGATTAATGCTGACTTAACACAAAAAATCCCGAACTGCGTAAGCGAAAAAGCATAATCAAAAATCACAGTGAGACACTATCTACAGGCATAAAGATAGCAGAAAGAATACCTAAAGTTCTGCCTAGCAACACCAGGATTTGTTATGTGTTAAATTTTATAACTCTGAGGGCTGCTTGACCCTGTCATAAAAAAATTATAAAAAATGTATTTACTTGAACAAGAAGTTCAGAGGCTGACACTTTTATGTAAGAGGAGAGAGAATCTATTAACTTGAACCACTGAAGTGTCAAAAATACACCAGACAAATCGGTCTGAAGCAATTGTAAGTGCTATTCAGCTAGGTGGGCCTGCTCCCTGACAATGAAAACCACTTCAAACATCTTCTAACTTCAGTAAGAGGATAATGCAGGTACATACACTACAATATCTAATTGGGAGTACAGAGAAGAAACTCGGACTAAACTGTTTGTATAGAGAGTAAATTACCAAGACCTTCATATGGTTTACTATGGCTTATACCTTAGGTTCTCCTTAAGAATATTTTTTGTCAAACAAAAGCATTCTATCACTCAACAGAACATAACCTAGTAAAACAGATTTCCCACCACAGTTTTTCCTAATAGCATGGTTTTCAGCAGAACTATACCAACAGACTAGGCCCACTATGGTAACTGCCAGTGCTTTTCTCAAGCCCCTTCACCACCAGAAAATTAAACATACAGAATTTGATGCTCCAAAAGATGTAGCTGGAAATGTCAGATCTCAGCTTGGATGCTACTTAATCCAGGTATTGCCCAACTAACACAGGCTTCTAAGACTAATAACCTTTATAACCTTGTTCAGACCCATCTCTGAGGGCTATACAATTAAAGGACATGGGATTATGCATTAAACTGTATAAAATTAGAAACTGCAAGAAAGACAGTAGGGGTAACGACATATTACATTATCTGGCTTTACCATCAAAGTACTAAGAGAAGACCTGCAAATTCCACTTTGACAGCAAACAAGATGGATTTTGGACATTACTGCTATGTCTTGATTGCTTCACAAAACAAAGGCCTTTAAAAAAAGGACTTGAAAGTAAAGAGAAGTGAGAGCAGAAACACAGGGGAAAAAAATGCAAGAAAAGACAGACAACTTCCTGTATTTAAAGCTTTAAATAAAAATTTCCAACTGTGATGAAATCTTTGCTGCACCTATTTGTATCTTGTCCACATTCAGGAGGAACTACCACAGTTAGCCTGCATATTATCAAAATCTCATAATGATGAGCAAGATAGAAAAACTAATAAAGACAAAGACAGAACATTACAACTTCTTTTCTTTGTAGCCACATGTAACTGAAAAAAATCATTAATAGCATTTTCCTAAAGACTGTTATATGAAACTAATTAAATAAGAGTAATATAACTACCATAAAAGAATAATTAAACCCACAGAGGATGTGGTTATTATTTGAAATAATACTGTCAGTGCTAAGATTACAGCAAGAATTGTTTGTGGGTTTTTTTTGTTTGTTTGGTTTTTTTTTTTCAGGATAGTTTTACATAAGGCTTTTTGTTTCTGTGTAGAGACAAGGAGAAAAAGGGAGGAGAGAGGAATTCAGAAGATGTACACGACAACAATGGAGCGTAATGCAGCTCTACGGGCACTTCCTAAGGGAGTGTGGACACACATACACACACACACAGCATACACAGCCAGAAAATTTGTGTGCTCTCCAAAGATTTTAGTACTGAGAAGAAAGTTAACATTTTAGCAGTAATCTTATATAGTATGCAGTTCCTTCTGCATTAAGCCCTACTTTTTCAGAAGTCCTGCTTGTTTTCCTTGAGGAGATATTTCCCTGCCTTCATTTACT
This sequence comes from Thinocorus orbignyianus, assembly GCA_013400375.1. NCBI lineage: Eukaryota > Metazoa > Chordata > Aves > Ciconiiformes > Thinocoridae > Thinocorus > Thinocorus orbignyianus. The sequence goes on from VXBW01003572.1 coordinate 70,956, forward strand.
TAAGCAAGAAATGTAAGTAAATAAACCCCATCAGGTATGAACGTAGAAGTGAAGACATGAGGATACCACCATAAAAAGAAGGGGCACAGCAGAGGATGAAATAGCTTGGCCCCTGTATCACATCCCTCTGTGTGCCAGGGCACTACCAGACGTCCCCTGTGAAACACAGGAGCATGAAGAACATGTTTCCACAGAGAGCATACCAAGTCTCAAATCACACTTTAAATGAAGTTCACTAACATTTCACTGCCCCTCTGTTCAAGAGAGCTCCCAGTAGTTACTTAATGCTGCCTGATACACAATATATATTTTTTCTCAGGTGAGGTTGCAAACCAACAGAGACAACCTTATGGCTGCAAATCCTCCACGGTGAAGAATACTGAGACCAATGCTCAGCTCCTGTAGAAGGGAAATTGTATAAATAATAAACCACAAAACTCTTTTTAACATGCCAAGGATTTCACAATACTTCTTTTTCTCCTCTTCCTTCAGCTTTCTAAAAATGTCGAAATCCATTTTAGTGCCCCAAGTGGTAAGACATACTAATAGTTAATCAATATAAAAATAGAAATGAGGGACCCATTTCCTTTTCCTCAGTGATCTTTTCTTAATAGCTGTGCTTTGAGATGATTTTCCTGTACTGGAACAGAGTCATTAGAATTTCCATTTAGGTCACGTGTTTCTGCAGATATGTTAAGCACAAAGAGGTACAGGATAAAATAAATCCTCTGAGGAAGACATAACTCCAGCTATTTCTTCAGGAAAAGAACTGGGCAAAGTGTAGGAAACTTCTCTATAATATCACGGAAAAATCCTGTGTCTGTCTAAAATGCTCTCAATTAAATACAGTATTTGTAAAAAAATAAACAAAACAACCCCCAAATCTTTATGATAGTTAATATCCCAGCACAAAAGCCACTCGAAAATAGTCACAAGAATAATTTATTTTTCATAGTGTGGCCTATACAAAATGTAACAGAGGTATCCGTGAAACCTTCTGTAGCCCTGTTTTTGGTGTTAAATCAGCACACTTACTGATGTTACCAGAGATGGAAACACAGCCCAGGAATGAATGCAGTACACTGCGATGGCAATGAAAAGCATCTATTAAAGCCAGCAGTGGCACTGCCCCTTTAGGGTCTCATTTTTTCCCCATTAACTCTGCCAAAACACAGTTTTTCAAATGAATTAGCCCACAAAGAATGCATCTTTTTTCGTTTCACCCACTGACTGAAAACCAACCTGGATATCTGCAGTCCCTACTGCAGTACCTTCATTGCAAGTATCCCAAGGAGAGAGTGTGACCCTGTCTCTCCTATCTTCCTCCAATGCAAACCCACAGTAACAGCAAAACTACTCATCTACGGGTCTAACTGGTTTTCCATAGGTATGCTTTTACTAAATGCATTTAATTTGTTTTTTCCCTATGAAGCTCATGGGGAAGCAGGTGGCAACATCTCCAGCCCTTCTTATCCCTCTTGTCCCTCCCAGAAGACATTGATACTGACTGCCCTGACCAACTTTAACTACTGTCAACAAGTAACTAACAGCTTTGCCTTGTTAAGGTGGTTTCTGCCCTTCCCTTCTCAGCTGCCTCCTCTTCCAAACACTATACTAGCAGTGGAGCACAACACCAAAGAGCTCCTCATCTCCATCCTCGCCCGCACTTCCATGTACTGGGTTACTTTTATTCAAGGGCCATTCCACTGCATTTCTGTAAAGGAAAGTTTCTGATGTAAGCAGCAGCACACCAACAGAAGCCTCAGATCTTGTATAAATTAATAAGTAATGTAGGTTATGTCTCTTATACAGTAAGTGCTGCTTTCGTGGATGTTACGCATGAAAACACAGTGAAGTTGAGTGGCTTTGGCACTCGGGCTACAAACAAAAGTACATTTTTTAAGAGATATCCCTGCTGGGGTGCACTGAACTACATATTACGCTGCATTAAATTTTCTGCAGGGTTAGCTTCAACGTCATGTTCCTGCACTGTTCCACATCACAGGGCACCTGCATCCTCTTACCACATTAGGAAGTTTCAATCTTTTTAAAATTGTAACTATGCGTGCACAGGGCTTGCACCACAGTTACCTTTCTTCCTCACCGTGCTATGTGATATGAGGGATGGCTGCTGATGGACAGCAAGCCCCTTTCCTTTTCACATACTACTCAGCACACCAGCAGGCACAAAATGTACCCACGAGCATCACCACTCTTCTTTCAAAGGACCCATGTGTAAATCTGGACAGATCCAAATCCAGTGGGCAGACACACCTTCATCTCTGGATTGGACAGCAATTTAAAGAGAAGGGTTGGCTTTCAGTGCTGCCTTCCTTGTTTTCATTTACTGGACTAGGCTAATCGGAATGCTTCATTAGTACCCAAGGCTGGGGTGTGAATAAATCAGCTGAAGCCCAACTTAGGTAAAACATCTACCTATTAGACAAAGTTTTGAAAATGAGCAGAAGTGACAACTGATACCACTATGTGGATTTACCAGCTTTTGGGTACCAAAATAAGTGACTCCAGTGTCCTGTCAGCTCCCTAGCTGTACTAAGCATTCAGACTGCAGAAAGGCACTCAGGAGTTTCTCCTCTACAGGCTTTTGGCAGCAATAAACTGTCCAGTTATAACTGTATTTTTGCCTTCATAAGGAGGTTTGTCATTGCCAGCCAGGACTTCCCAGTTGTATTTTACTGGCACCTGTGCTCCCAAATGATGTGAATTTCCAGCTGGTGCAGTCCTGCAGGGCTTGCTGCGGGAAACCTCTTCTAAGACAGTGAGTATGCTTCCATCTGCAAAGGCATCGCTCATCTACAGCTCCCTTCTGGGTCTGATTTTGTGCACTGCAGAGGCTGTTGCTCTTCTAATACTCTGAACTGCACTGAAGAAGGTGACAGTTTTAAGATTGTCTCAGGCAGGAACATAGAGAGCCCCACTATTTTCTCTAGAACAAACAAAACAAACAAAATTTAACAGTAGCCAACCTAGTAGTGAAGTCCTGTATCATCCTGGGAAACATAACTGCAGAGAGACAGACAATTTGGTGTCTGTTGGACACCTGAGTTCTTTCCAAAAGGGGAAAAAAAAAAAAGCTACATGGTTCTCAGAACACAGAATGCACAACACACACTGGTCTTCAGATGTGGGAATACACCAGAGAATAATTTCCACTCAGAGCAATGAACGAGAGCATAATATAGAGCACCTTTAAACAAATATTGCAGTTGCCTCTTACATACAAGAGTTTCCAGGAAAACATCTGTAGAGTATTAACTGACCCAAGAAACGTTTAACAGGCATTTGTCAAAAATTTTATGCCAGAAGCATGTTCAGAATTTAAATTGATGGAATTCCATCAGAATTCCTGTGTGTGTTTATATGTATACATAGATATACACACATGTACACATGCATGCATCTACCACTGGTTTTGGTTTTAAGCCAGAGCTATAATAGATAGTTTTAAGGGTCCTCACTTTAACTGAACTGAAAATGGAAAAAAAACAGGGAACAAAAGCAGCACCGCTGAAAAAGACTTCCAAAAAGGTAAACAGTCTGTTCTTCTAAACAAGATACAGAAGATGCCAAAGAAATAATCAAGAGCTGCTAAGGCTGTAGTGGGATGAATACTTCAAGCTAGCATGAGTAAACGAATTAAAAACCCACAACCCACCAAACCCAGTGCTTTCTTCATTCTGCCTTAGCTGGTTTTATTCCCTATTTTCACACCATTCCCTGTCTAGTGCCAGAACAACTGTTTATGCAGCTACAGAGTGATCCAGCAGCTTAGCACACTGCGAACTAACTTTTCTTTTTGGCAATGTCTGAGGAATTGATCTGGGTTAGATTGCCTGGGCAGTAGAAGTAGCTCATGATGTCTGTAATACACCCCAGATCTGCTCAAATTTGGTCTATGCCCATTAAAAAAAAAAAAAAAAAAAAAAAAAGGATACCAGTGCCATTAAAGACTGTGATTTATCTCCTAACAGCCAGGTCCCATCCTCTCCACACACAGCCTCTGACCTGTGGTCCTCAGCACCATTTGTCCTGCTTGAGATCCATCAAGGAGAACAAAGGTCTAACATATATAATGGAAGATGGTCATGCCAGCAACCAGAATTGCCTCCTCCTGAAAACACCTAAATAGACAAGCCTAAATTGATCCACGAGTTAGCTTCCATACGAGGTAAAATACAGTTCCAGTAGAATTCAGTAGGATGATTCCTACGCTTGTTTTTACAGGACTCCTGGTCATCCTTCAACCCCTCCACATTAAGGAGATTAGCATATTCCTCAAAGGATCTGTAATAGAGGTCATCCAGGGTATTAAGCAGAAGTTTTCCTCCATTTTCTTCACTGAAGCATGACATGCCCATGAATTATATCGCTGTGGCATGGCTTTAATGGTATCTTTACCTACCTTAATGGAGGATCAGAGACGCTATTTTTAACACGATGTCTCAGACCATTACCATTTCTTCCATTATTCTGAATATAGCATAAGGTTAAATAAACTATGATAACGTGTTGCTACGTGCTTGATACAACACTTCCCTGAAAGCTATGGAGGGCAGAGATGGTCCATGAGAGGCAATCATGGTGAAACACACAAAGCATCATGCTCTGCATTCAATCCAACACCAAATGCATCATGATTACAGAAGTCATTTTAAAAGAAAAACAGATGGGAAGAGTGAATTGGATGTAATTTTAACTATTAAATAAACAAAACCTTGAAATAATTTATGTCCTGAAGTAGGAAAAAAGCAAGATGAAGATTTGGACTGGCAGATTAGTGCAACGTGACAACAACATCCCAAGTCTAATCCATAGCGGCAGTAACTTTATGCCAGCTACCACACATCACCTCCTCTACGTAGTTAGATTACCTTCTCCCAAGACAGACAGAACAGTGGCACTGTCATTTTATTGTGGTCTTTGAAACAATTACTTCAGTTTTATTAATGTTTGATAGCAGCTGTGTTTATAGTACAGCCAGAAAGATAGAGAACTGTTATTTTATACAAATATATTACAAGATAGTAGTTAACAGAAAAATCAGGAAAGGTACTTCAATCACTGTTCTATTCTACTAACTCCTGTTATATGGAAATATGCACCCACGTGAGGCCTATTCAAAACTCCACAGCCAGACCCATGGAAGCCACGATGGTAGGGACAGAGAATGGGCAGCTGTCCTGACACTACTACATGTGTCACTACACGGCACACTGGGGACCACCGATGTGGATGGGAAAGGACCTTCGTGTCTGCCTGTAAATCCATCCTTTCGTAGAAATGTGCAAAAAAAGAAAGAGGCTCTTTGACACAATGGTAGTGGGTCACAGGGGGGGCTGAAAATCCTGATGAGTAGTGATGCTGGTTTAATTTTGGATGGGTGGAGCTGTTAAAGGAGCATCCTGAGATCAGCACCAGGATTAGAAATCCTAAAAGGTGCTGTTGTTACTCCTAATTCACCGTGGACAAGACAACTGACAGAAAGGTGCAGGGCAGGGAAGGAGGATGGAAATTCTCATGACGGGCTGTAGTGCCACCTCAGCTTCACTGTGGATGAGTGGAGTAGTCAGCTTTTGCCTCCACTGTGCCTACAAATCCCTGCAGGATCGTTTATCCAGTCTTTGTTCCGTAATGAGTAGATGCCATAATTAATGGTGAGACTTTTCCTTAGTACACAGACCAGACACTTCTTTCTGTGGCCCGAACTGTTTCCTAAGACTGTGAACTATTCCCTTCCTCCATATAGATTGATTTTTAATTTATTGATTTTTAACTTTTGCAGATTGTGCTCACATTCCCCAGTAAGTATTATCTTCTAGACTCTTTAATTATCAAAAGAAGTCCATGGAGGGGTTCCAGAGTAGTATCCTGAAGGGCATACACCGCACAGAACCCATAAGGAGCAGAACACGCTACCCCAACAAATTATTCCGGGAAATGGAAGAAAAATAATCTCAAAATTCTGGACACAGTTAGGAGCTTGGCAACTGCATGAGTTGTTCTGCTCCCAAATGTTTAGTAAAGAAAACACTGAGAGTATAAAAGTCCATGCATTACACAGAAGTTCCCTGTAAAAGTTAACTCTTTAACATATACAGCAGTGGTTATGAAGCAGTTACTCCAAATTAAGCAAGTAGTGTGATCAAATGTATTAAAAGATTCAGGCTAAAATATTAACAGACACACAGGTTCTTAAGCCTACAAAAAGGTTTGTTTTTTTTTCCTGCACAGTCAGGACACCCTGCAGATTATTCTTCAAAATGAATCTGGTATTATTGGTACTCATGATTTTAATGTCATAATGTTCAATGGCAACGACTGGCTATTGCTATTGCCAGTTTCCCTCATCCTCACTTTCGATCTCTTAGCTATCCATGAAGGTCATCTGAATGGAGCTATGCTCTAATCTCCCACATTATGAACATTTTAAACCCAACTCTTATGTATCATTTTAACAACTCACTTTGAACTCTCTTTTCCCCCTCTCCATGCATTCACGACGAACAGCGTTTAAAGCCACTGCTGTGATCCTCCAAGCCCACTCTGGGGACCTTCTCACCTGGAGTCCATGCTTCGATTCCACAACAACTGTTTTCACACAAATCTCTCCTTTATTTTTTTTTTTTTTCTTAAACCACTAAGCACTGTTGGGACTTAGTAGCTTTACCTTAAGGACACTTTCAACACTTCTTTCTATGGCTGTTCTTTTGCATTATGTGGGAATCTGTGCAGAGTGTGTATCCTATTCCATGCTTCTCAGTGAACAAGTTATTTAGTCATTCACAAACTCTTCATGTTTCACATTAGGATGAACCCAAACCTTTCAAATGCTTCATAAATGATAAAAAAATATAATAATAATTAAAAAAAAAATAATCAGGAAAACCTCACCCTCTCCCCAAAGATATGCATGTGTAGCAGTCATCTTCATGCAAGTTCAGAAAAGAGATGCTGGCACTTGAGACACATGCACAGACACATGCTCTTCACCTCCTTAATCTCTCTCTCTAGGTCTGAGCACAAATTCCATCATGGTCCTAACCTTCCCCACCCAGTCTTTCCTACATGGAAATGAAGTGGTGTTTCCCACAGGATAGTCTAATTTGTGCGAGCTGACGTTTGTAGATAAAAGACAGAAAAAAGCCAGACACACAGGTCTTGCCCAAAGACTCCTGAATTTCATGCAGCCACACACGTGGCTTTTCCAACTGCATAATTTTCTTTCGGCTTTTAGGGTGTTGTAAACTGGGGTTATGGGAGGGATAGCTGCCAAATGACCCAACTCACGTTTTCGTGCTTCATGTGTTTCAGGAGGCGCAGCTCCCGGTAGGCTCGTTTGGCAAAGAGTTCCGACTGGAACGGGCGGTACAATTTCTTAATGGCCACCTTGGTGCCGCTTCTTCCATCGACGGCTGAGCTTTAAGGGAAAAGGAAGAGTTTGGGGAGCGAGGGCTGAAGCGGGACCGCAATCCCCGCCGGCGCCGGGGCTGCGGGGGCTGCATCCAGCCCCTCAACCTGCCGGGTGCCTGCGTGGCCTCCCAAGGGAGGGGACCACCTCCCCAAAACATCTCGCCGGCAGTTCCACTCGTTTAAAAAGCTGCCAGGCCCTATGATGAAAAGTAGCCAATTTTTAGAAGCTTTAAAAAAGAAACAACTGGGGAGGAAGGAAGAAAAAAAGCTGAAAAAAAAAAAAAAAAAACACAAGAAAAAACACCCCCCAAAGCCCCCCCGCCGCTAGGTGTCCCGTCCCGAGGGCCAACCCCCCAGGTTGCGGGGACGCTGCTGCTGCGGGGGTAGCCGGGCAGGGCGGTACCGGTCCCCCGGGCTCCGCTGGCTGCAGGAATGAAAACACGCGTGGGACGGCGGGCGGGGGCCGGGCTCCCCGGCGGCACAAGCTAACTCCGTGGGGGCGGCCAGGTGGGCAGCGGTGCCGGCCCCCTCCGCCCCCGCCTGCAGCGGGGCCGGGCCGGGCACAACAACAACGGGAAAAGTTGTCAGGGACCAAGGGGAAAGGGGATGGGGCGGGCAGCGTGCNCGCCACCGGGACACGGGGTGCCGTGGGGCCACGCTGCGCTGGGGTGGGGGGTGTCGAACCACGGAGGGTCCTGGTGGCGCTGGGGGATGTCCCCACCCGTTCTGTTCGCCTCTGCCCGCTGCTTCTGACCCAAGTCACAGAACCATAGAATGGTTTGGGTTGGAAGGGACCTTAAAGATCACCTAGTTCTCACCCCCCTGCCATGGGCAGGGACACCTCCACTAGAGCAGGTTGCTCAAAGCCCCATCCAGCCTGGCCTTGAACACCTCCAGGGATGGGGCATCCACGACTTTTCACCGCTCTCACAGTAAAGAATATCTCCCTAATTCAGTTTTCTGTAGTGCAGGTAACTGCCCTCAGCTGCAGGTGCCTCCAATAGCAGAGCTGTGGTGGGGAGGAGGCAAAGGGTGCAAGGTCATCTCTATGACACTACAAGAAGCCACATACCTCTTGAAGCAAAAAGGCACCATAGTAAGATTACAAGATTTTGTCATGGAATCATACAATGGTTTGAGTTGGAACAGACCTTCAAATATCACTGAGTTCCCACCTCCCTGCCATGGGCAGGGACATCTCCCACTAGAGCAGGTTGCTCAAAGCCCCATCCAGCCTGGCCTTGAACACTGCCAGGGATGGGGCATCTACAACTTCTCTGGGCAGCCTGTTCCAGTGTCTCACCACCCTCACAGTGAAAATTTTCTTCCGTTACCCTTTGTGCTATAACTATGTGCCCTTGTAAAAAATCTCTCTCCAGCTTTCAAGTCCTGTCCGCAGAGCTGAGAGCAAATCCATCCTGGGGCTTGGGTTGTGCCTGCTCTCCCCGCTGTGCAGCACCACATGAAGGGCTGGTTGTGCTGTCCTGGTTTGGGTCTGCTAAGATGCAACTGGCTTTTCCATGAAAGTGTTAAAGGGAACGAGGGGCTGTAAACTGATGAGAGCTGAGGGTGCAAAAGGGAGCTTTCAGATGACCTTTGCACCAAGGTGTACAGCCAAGGGCTTCCCAGTTCAGCTGAGGGTCAGACCCCAGGTTTCAACAATATTTCATGTAGTTAAATAGAAACAAACCCAGGCTTGATTCAGTTGCCCAGAGCAAGCTGTTCCCTGCATGGTTGTTGTGATATGAAACAGTTCAAGCAGCAGCTTGAAACAGTTGGAGGGCTGGAGTACCGAGAACAGTCGCCTTCTCATGTCTGTAATATAAATAGGCCTGGACTGGCATGTGTAAGGGGAAGACCCACTTTAAAAAATGCTTTATGTGTTCTCTGTGTTAATATAATTAAAATTATTGTCCTTCAGGGTCTGCTAAAACCTTTTTTTCATCTGACTTCACCCCTGAGCAATGTTACTGAGGTTAGATAACTCAGACTTGCTGTCACTAGAGTTCAGTTTGTGGCTTAGCTCAGAATCTGGCAAAGTTTTGTTGTTCCTGATGCCTTCTTGGTAATTGCCATGGGCCCAAATCTTTTCCTGCCCGACTACTGAACATGGAGGAGTGGCCCTGCCCTTCCTCCTTCTGATACTTACTTTTTAGTTTCTGTCATCCCTTTTGTATCACGTTTGCCATTCAGATGATGGCTGGAGTGATATGTGGACATGGGCAAGGTGAAGGACAGAGAAGCTTCCACTCAGTTTTGAGCCAGTACCATTAGCTAAATTACTTGTAATGACAAGTATGAATGTTTCTAATACAGTAAGGACTAGTTCTGATTTTGATCCCTCATCTACTTTCCTTCAATCCAGTTGTAGCAAAATGATGCTTTCTAGCTGCTTGCTTTTTATCAAGGCAGAAAAGTAGATGATTTTGATACAGTAGATGAAAGTACTAACCCAATACTGAGACAAAATCACTCTTGTGCAGAAGCTGAGAATATTACAGCGCAACTCTGGTAAGAGATTTTAAATTAATTGGCAAAGTTGGCCTGTTCTGTTTTTCCCATGTTTTTCCTTCACATAAGTATTTAAGTATACTTTGACATAGATGGGTGAGGTAGCAGCATAGGTCAAATGCAAGACCACCTTTCCCCATCAGGTCAGACATATTGCAGATGAATTGATAAACTTACTGAAAAGACTATGAAGTCAGCACTGTTGGAATGAGGGAAGCTACGTCTAATAAAACAATTCAAAGTATCTATGAAGGAAGTGAAATGAGAAACTTGGATTCATCCACAACTGATAGATCTTACAGCAGTGTCACAAAAAGCAGGAGCCCCAGCGTCCTGCTAGGCTCGGCTGGAGACATGGTGGTGTGTTTTCCCAAAGACAGTCTGTCGCAATGAGACTACCAGGATACTAAAGGCATATCTTATCCCAGGCAATGTGTGCTTCACAGGGTGAATTAACAAAGGAATGCTATCGGATGTTTCTGCTTCTGGCAGATGTTCATTGTAAAGTTTATAGGACAAAAAAGAGACCTTCTTCAGACATCGTGACTAAAAGATAATGTATTAATTATGCAAAATTCCCACTTTTCTAATGCCCATCCCTTAAAGGGAAGTTTGGCAAGGTTGTTACCAGGAAGTAACATCCATTTTGGTATCTCAGGGTTGTTTTTTTTAAGAGCCAACTTTCCACATGTTGGAAGGCTGCCATCAGCTGCAGAGCATATAAGGTAGCTGGGATGCGCACAGTAGTCTTTCTAATCCCTCCGGGGACCGAGAGCTCCATTTACACTCCAGTCTGGATGTGAGGCTTTAGAGCTGGAACAGGAGCTCTTCGAGAGAGCAGTGAGAAAGCTAACCATGTTTCCCTGAGCAATTCTGCATGTATGGAGTCTGGTGATACAGTCTGGTGGCAATGCTGCTCACAACAAGCTGCAATGATAAAGTGGCACAGCTTAGTTTGTCAGGAGCCGAGCTGTGGGCTGGCTGTCAGGCCCTGGATGAAGGAGGTGTATCTGTGTGAGCAGGGAGAGGGGCTGGGACCTTGATCACCAGTCCAGGCACTGGCAAGGTGGATTCAACCAGGCAAAAGCAGGAGATCATGGAATCACGGAATCATAGAATAGTTAGAGTTGGAAGGGACCTCAAAGATCATCGAGTTCCAACCCCCCCGCCATGGGCAGGGACACCTCCCACTAGAGCAGGTTGCTTAAAGCCCCATCCAGCCTGGCCTTGAACACTTCCAGGGATGGGGCAGCTACAGCTTCTCTGAGCAACCTGTTCCAGTGCCTTACCACAAAGTTCTTGGAAAAATCAAGTGTCTTCCCACCTTTCTGTCTGCTTATGTCTTTCACATGGTCATTTTATTTTTGATACACTAATTGACATATGAACATACCTTAAATGTCAATAAACATAAAATCTTGCTGAATTCTCAAAAGCTCATTCCTAGAATATTATATTTTAACCAGCTTTCTATATCCCTACCTTCAAAAAGTACTCCATTCTTGTTTACTTAGATACGTTGCCATGGAGGAAGTGAGCCCATTTTATTTATTACAAGAAACAAGAAGCAAAACTTAAATTGAAAAAATAAATCTCGATTTTAATCTGAAAACATTCCCTTGCTATTGTGTCCCCACCCTTCCCCAGTGGAGCTACTGCCAACTATTTTGCAACTTCTCTGGTTTTGTCTCCCTGACCCCTGAGCACGGCGCTTTGGTTCCAGTTTCTGTGACAGGGAGCACCCTCAGGGTCCTCACCATGGGGTGAGAGTGCTTGGCCATCAGTAGAAAAGAATAAATGTATATCGAATCATGCACCACCTAAATGAGTTTGGTTTTTTGTTGTTGTTGTTTGCTTGTTTTAATGGCTTTTCATTTCATTTGTTCAAGAGGTCAAGTGACAACTTACCGAGTAACTTTACTACCCCGTTACCCCTGCTTGCTGGAGATGGGTGGAGGAAGCGAGGCTGAGTGCAGAGGGTAGCAGATAGCTAAGTATAAATCAACTGCTTTAACACTCCTAACTCTTTCTCCTCAGAGCCTCCCTGAAGATCCTCTTTATACTCATTCCTACAATTTACCGTAGGAGTTTAGTTTTTAAACTGTCACAGCTTATCACAAGCTGAGATGCTATTCAGCACAGAGGAAAAAATACTCCTGTGTTGAAGCATCAGCCTGCTTCAATGCAAAAATCATGCAAAAAGAGCATGAAAATGTATGGTTGACAGCCTTATGTGTTTGTCATCACACAGTTGTGCACATCACCTGTTTAAATCACCAAAAGCTTGGTGTTACTCCAACCCGGTCCTTCCCATCCTCCTTAATTGCATTCATTTGCTGTGTTTCCCTCTCAAACTGATGAGAGAGCTGGACAGGACAGGAGTACATGGTGTTATCTTTGCACAGAATATAATGTAACTAGGGTTTATTCTTGATTTGAGCCTTCAGGCTCTATTATAAAATAAGTACGAAATAGGAATAGATTATTTTAGTGCTAATCTACAGGATATTATTCAATAAGGAGCAAAGTATGGCTCACTGGAGGCTGCCAGTTATGGCAGATTCAACGTATATTTTTCTCAGGGCTGCCACTGTGGTTCAGTATTTCTACTGTGTTTAGTATTACTTGTGATCAAATGGGAACCTAAAAGCACTAGCTAAAACCTCGGTACTGTGGCATACATCTTAATTTGTGACAATAATTGAAGCTGGGGGACTACGTGAGCACGAAATGAGGCATTTGTATGCACGCAGGATTGAAGCCTAATTGAACAGTTTCATTCATTATGTAGAAATTTCCCATCTAATGGATTAAGTGTCGGATTGGTTGGAAGATCAGCGTTTGCATCAGAAGATCACAATATATTCCCTCCCTGCAGTGAAAACCTAGACCCCTTTAGGCAAATCAGTTCAATATTTTATCTTACAGCAGAAAGAAGGTCAGCGGCAGCCACACTAATGCAGCTTTCTGAGTCTCTTGATAGCAGTCCCATAAAAACCCTTAAGCTTTTTTGCCTAGACTCATAAATTAATGACACTTGGTACTCTCACACATGCAAGCATGCTGATTTTCTAAGGACCACCTTTAGAGAGTTGCGTTACATCCACAAACAGCAGCAGCACGGTTCAAGTGTAAGAGAAACAAGCGGCTGCTTTTAAAGCAAGCAGAGGTGTTGCTATTAGCTCCTTCCTGAGGAGACTGACCTTGCTGAGGCTGAGCTCCTGTTCTGGTGCTACCTAAAGGCACTGGAGCAGCCTGCCCAGGGAGGTGGTGGAGTCACCATCCCTGGAGATATTTAAGAAACATGTAGATGTGGCACTTGAGGGCATGCTCTAGTGGCTGAGATTGTTGGGTTGGGTGATTTGTTTTGTGGGTTTGGGGGCGGGGGTGTTGTTGTTGTTGTTTTTTTTGGGTTTTTTTGGTGTGTGTACGGGTGGACTCAATGATCTCAGAGGTCCCTTCCAATCGTGAAGATTCTGTAATTCTGTAACATAATTTACTCAACTTGCAGTACAATTATTTTGTAGGGAGAGCTAAATATTTACCACTGCTCATCTGTCAGGTTTTTTTGGGCCAAGTCAGAAACTTGCAGGTGTAGCAAAGGATACTCAAATAATTTGGCAGAGCACTGGAACAGGCTGCCCAGAGAGGTGGTGGAATCTCTGCCTCTGGAGACATTCAAAACCCAACCAGACACGTTCCTGTGCAACCTGCTCTAGATGGACCTGCTTTGGCAGGGGGATTGGACTAGATGATCTCCAGAAGTCCCTTCCAACCCCATATCATTCTGTGATTCATGCCTGCAGCTAAATACAGTACATCTTTAACAGAGTAACCATTGACCAGGTCCCAAGAATCAGGAAGGTGGACGTTTGTTTGCTCGTTATGATCCAGAAGCACATGTGACAGGAAGAAAGGAAGGAAGTGGCTTTTGTATTGACAGCTCCCCACCTCTGGCCTGGAAAGCATTGTCCCCCTCCTGTCCCTAGGGTGAGCCCCATGTGTCGGGTCCTGCAGTGTACTGACCCCCCTTCCCTCTTGCTTTCATCTTTAGCACCACATCAACACCATGCCAAGATCACTAATAGGACTTCCACAACAATGCTGCGTAATTAGTAGCTCTTGACCTACTGGTGCATGATGTGGTTTTTCATATATGTGTTCCAATCACCTGATTTCTTACTATTTTTCCCCTATAAATTCCTGAAATTATTAGCCTGCTGTTTCATGCTTGTGTACCCACTTTGTATGTTCTCTGTGTATTATGGCAAGTGATACCCTGTAATGCTCTGCTTTTCCTCTAAACCATCCTGACTTTTTCTCTCCATTAGCACATTGTAAATTAAAGATTTATTTCATCTTGTCTTAATTTCTGCTTTGTCTCTGGCATATCAGATTTCTGTTGATGGGCTTTGGTGCTGCTGATGAAGAGAGCTTAAAAAGTAAAGATGCTGATTTAAGAAGAAAGGTAGCGTATACTTACACATATCAAAAGATTGAGACGTATGCAAAAGACCTTCTTCCTTTTGCAAGACCTTTCACTTCCAATGATGATAAAATTACTAGACTTGAGGTTGCACTTAACACTGATTAGAGTGAGATAATAAATAGAAGTGATTCCAATTCAGTAGGTGGAGGGATAAAAAGCTCTTGTGACTGAAAGCTGAAATTAGGTAAATTCAGACTAGAAGTAAATTGTTAACAATGACAGTAATTAAACAGAGAAAGCCCTTGGAGAGTTGTGTTCTCCCCTGGTGGAAACCTGAGCGGCCTCCTCTGCCTGCATATCATGCAGCCACGCTCCCCTGAGCATCCCTTCTGTGCTTCGCAGGTGGTCAGGGATGATGAGTGCCCTAATTTACTGTGGGCTAAAGCCTACAACACCCTCCTCAACTGAACATGCGATGCGCAGAGGACCTACAAAAACATGATTGTAATCACGAGAGTAAGAGCGGTGTCAGGAGATTGAAACCCCGCAGTTTAGGCAGGCTCCACTATTTTGCAAATAAAGTTTGGGCCATGTAAACAGTGCCATAATTAAAGACATTTTTAGCAAATAATGTTTTAGAAAATAAAATCCTTACTTCTGTATTTATTTATCCTTTAAAATTTGCTTTTAAGCGATGTGCCTTACAGGTTCACCGAGCCTGACAAAGCCCTCACTCCTAGATGTTTACCTCCATTCGCATGTTTGTGTTGGTTGACAAATGTTTTTTTCTCCATCTGTGCTCAAACGATAAGCGTTGTTAGTGCTGAGCCTTCCACCTTGCTGTCCCGGTGGGGTACCCGCTTCCCAATTACCCTGTCCTGCTGTTGTAAACTGATAAACTTCCCACATTGCAGTCCCACGTTGGATTCCCGCAAAGGAGTCGGTTACCTGCTCTAGGAAAATAGTTTAATTAGTGGCTTTTGAGGTCTAAGAAATCACCTTCATTTTGTGAATTTAGGAAAAAAAAATCTCTCTCCCTACTGTTTTTCTTGACATTAAAATGAAGTGATTTATGGGTTTTGATGGTATGTCATTAAAAATAGCTGAGCTCTTGTTACCCATTACTGTCACCTTTGATTAGTTTAAATATGGCTATGACCGTATTCTTCCTACATAATTTATCTCCTAGGAAAAAATTACAACTTCGAATGTAAAAGGAAATATTCAGAGCTGCCAGAAGAGCACATTTTGCAAGGGCTATAAAACTTTCCTGCTACCTCCAGTAGCAGGGCTACAGCAAGAGCAGACCCTCTGGTCTTTGCCTACCACAGAGTTTTATGCATCCTTTGAAACATTTCGTGACGACCACCCTCGTAGCCAGGAAACCAGATTAAACAAATGATGGGACAAAACCCACACTAAGTTAATTATCGTTGGATGCAGGCGGTTCTTGTGAAATCTCTTTACCTCATCCTTGCCCTTCAAGCTGGAATAGAGCTGCAGAACAGGCCAGCAAGCTCATTATCAGGCTTCAGAGAAAATGAAGCACTGAGCTACTTTTCTGTTAATTGGTAAACAAAAAAAATACATTTAAGACATGACTGATTATTTTCATTATGTAGCCAGACAATTAATTTAAGGCTTTATAATGTTTTCACTTACTTTAGTCAGCATGAAATTCAGTGGTTGCAGGACCATTGCAGGCCTCATCCAGCTTCATAAGAAGCCAAAGCAATGATGGCCAGAGAACGCTTCAAAAGACTGGTGAGAAATTCATGTGAGCATTTTCTTCCAGAATAATTTGTCTTGCAGAAAGTTGAACACAAGCAGGTTTATTCCACTGAGGGATAACTGGCCAACATTAGCAACAACAGCCCACCACTTAGCCCACAAATTAGGAGCACATTTTCTACATGGAATGCTTATTTCTCAAAGAAGACAAACAATACCTTATCAACTACCTCTGAAAAATCAAAGTTCTTGGACTTTTTTTTTAAAATCTGTTTATTAAGAAAAAGCTTTTCTTTTACATAGAAAAGATACAGAGGAGGGTAAATAAATGCAGGAGAGTTCATTACCTCATGTAATAGCTGTACAACTGAACTTAATGTCAGAAGTTGCAGAAAA
Organism: Thinocorus orbignyianus; assembly: GCA_013400375.1. Lineage (NCBI taxonomy): Eukaryota > Metazoa > Chordata > Aves > Ciconiiformes > Thinocoridae > Thinocorus > Thinocorus orbignyianus. The sequence goes on from VXBW01003572.1 coordinate 87,454, forward strand.
CCCAAATAATATAAAAAGCCACCTTCAAAATAAAACTCTGACTGAGTGAGAATGAGACACAAAAATGAACAACATTGAATAACCATGAATCATAATTACACAGAAAGTTACAGCCAGTACACCAAAGGGGCCTCATGCCAAAAGATATTCCTGCTTCAGTATTATGCTTTTGACAGAGAAATCAGATAAATTTAATTCTTTGAGTCATTTTCAGTATCCAATGTATCTGACAATTTATTATTTAATTTTCCAGCTTTCCAGAGCTGGAAAGCCTTTAAAATTTTGCTTATAAAGGAAGTCTGATGAGACAGATATTTTGTTTTTCACAAACAGATTCTTAAATCATCTTGTTTTGTCCTGTCTTCCAATGGCAATTGTTAGATTATTTTCCCAAGGATTATGTGAAGGAAAATAAACCAATGAGGAATTGTGAACTGAACTGAGCACTCCTGCACTGCTGCCTGTGACAGCCTCTGCTGAAGCTTGCAGAAGACTGCAGAGATCTGCTGCAGGGCCTCTGGGACACCTTCCTGTCATGGTCAGGAGCACCACTGCTGAGTGAAATGGTCTCACAAACAGGTATTGTGCAGATTAATACAATATACATGGGCAAAATAATGAGAACAGACATCTGAATGGCAACAGAAGACAAAGATTTATTTTTGCTGACTTTCAACTGGTATTAAGATTGCTTGAGAGACAACCAGTAAATCCCTAAGACCACCACAGATATGACTACATATGCATATTCTGTCTATCTCACTAGCACGCCCTCTCTTTGTAAAGGCACTAACTATAAATAATTTGAAAACGGACAGATAAAATGCCAGAAAAAAAAAAAAATGGATTGCTTGTATGGATTTCTATGTTTCTGTCTGCATACATTCATGCTTTAAATGTACAATTTTAAAATTAATTTTAAAAGTCACCTTTATTTTGGCAATACAACTGATAAAATGAAACATGCAGAACACACAGCTCGACAGAACTCAGTGCATAATTTCGTCAGAACGAAGCAGTTCTTTATCACCCTTTGTGAGTCGGGAATACATTCATATTACAAGGCAAGAAAAAACAACCCATCCCAAACAGACAACATCTGGCTTCTGTATAATGCATCGGCTTTTCCACATCTTCTCCAACATCTTTGGATAGTAAAAATCTACATCTGACCACAGGTTAAATTGAATGGTTATATTTTAACAGTCTTCATAGTGCAGCAAGGCAAGAGAGAGCTGCTGGTATTCACTGTTCTATCTCCAGGCTATCCATTTTTAAGTCAGGGGGTTTAAAGCTAATCACTTCTCCATAGGTAAGCTCTGTAGAGAAGGTGTAAGGGAGAGAGAAGAATTAGGTGATATTCCCTTTGAAAGAAAAATATTCCAGACAAAATAGTTCTACAGATGCATGTGACTTGCTGTTTGTATTTCCAGCCTTTTTAGAGTCCGGATCCAAAGCCAGACTGAATTCACCAGGAATCCTTCTGTTAGCCTCAGATTACGAGCTAAACTCACAAATACTGTTATTGTACAACACATCTGTCCCCTTCAGCTAATTGCTAAAACACACAGGCCCTGAAATGGAAACATCAATTACGCTGTCAGATGACCTGCCAAAATGACGTAATAAAAGACAAAATGTAATGGAAAACGGAACCTTTAAAAGCACCAAAACAGGTTTTAAAATGTACACTTTTAACTGCTGAGAATGTTCTTTATCATGTCCCAGTCAATTGCCTTCATCATAAATCACTCACTAATGCCTCGCGATCTAGGTATTGGGGATTGTTGTCTCTTTTTAAGAAGATTTTATTGCAAATAACTTGACTCTTCTGAAAGTCTTCTTCTTAAGTCTTCTGAAAAAAATTGTTCTTTTGTCTTAGAAGCATGTAACAATTCTAAATGCATCAAAGAAAGGCTTAACTAGAAGCATGTATTCCTTGCTGTTTCCCCCTCCTTTAGGAATAGCTCTTTATCTTTTCATGGGGACAGTTGTGTTCTGTTTTGTGCCTTCCAGAGTCATGCAGTATGTTGTCAGTGGCAACCTCCTATGTATCTACTCAAGTCAGCTATTGTGTTTTAAGGACCAAATCCTATTCACACATAAATATTTGGCCAACAATGCATTATTTCAGGATCTGTATCCCAAACAGTGATGTTTAAATCACATCAAGCCTGTGCCTTCTTAATTTGCTTATTTAAACAGATCTGCCTGAGATAGCTGCTACATCTGCAAGTGGACCCAGTGCTCCTCTAAAAGGTGTGTAAAATATCTTGCTTACACTCTGGTTGTGTTGTCTGTAGCACGGTGTATGGTGACCACTGTGCCAGCTTCAGCCAAGGATTTCTCTGAAAGATAGCCCCAAGGCAGAAGGATTCTTTAACTGACTCTTTCAGTGACCGATCTGAAGCTATCAAGTAGCATCTGGCCACAGAGAGCCAGGTAAGACTTAGAGCAGTCCTGAGTGACCCTGGAGGAAAGCAGTGTCCTCGTAAGTCACATGCCTGGGTCTGTATTAGAAATTATTCCAGCTGGCTGTACCTTGTATGTTTACAAAGATTCTTACTCGGCTCTTGTGCCACCTACTCAGTTGAGAGTCCAGATGTTAAGCTGAGGTACGTGCAACTGGAGCTAAGGGCAGACAGTGCACAGCATTCAGCTCTGAATAGCGTACTCTTGGCCTCTAAAAACTTTAAATATTTTCTAACCAATTAAACACATCAGAACAAAAATCTACGAGCTTGGGCTGCAAGTCTCAGCAGTGTACCATGGAGGACAAGGAAACTCTTAGGTGCATAATACACATTATGACAGTGCCTGAAATCTCACTTCACTTTGGTGTGCAGTCCCTCTTGGGATCAAGCACCACAGATTTTTAACTTGAACTGAACAAGTGGGGGAATGTGCCATTGATGTCCCGAGAAACTGGGTCAATACTTCATCAACAATACAAACATTTTATACAAATATTCACCTTTCATGTCTTCTTACTTAAATGTGGCACTTACTGTACTTGAAAATAAAAAGTTTATTCCCTAAGATAAAATTATGGCCAGGATGAAGAGCTGCATGTCCTGTGCCAGTTTTGAGATTGCTGTTTCAGGCCTTTTTTTCCCCTCTGTATGAAGAGGGGCTTTGACCTACGGTTCCAGCAAGGACAGTGATGTAGAAAAATATGATACTGTCCTTCCTAGAGAACACCTTCACGCCCTCATTTCAGTTCAGAAAGTGTTATGCTAAGTTTGTTCCTGAAATAATTTCAACAGAGTTTCATCACAAACAGAAATCAGCTTTGCGACTCTGAAATTGTTAAACTTCCCTGTTAAAGACTTAGTCAACTGAAGAAGTAGCAGAAATAAATCACCTGCTGGTAAGTACAGCCGCAAACTGAACATGCCTCTCAATAAACAAGATGTATGGGTGGTGCTGTGTGCTGCCAGGTGCTGCCAGGTTTTGCAGAGGAAAGCAAGTGTAAGGAGTAAGTGCTACCAATCAATCCTTGTTTGCAAAGATGCAGTAAGCTTCTAGAAAACCCTTTTCAGGGCACCAGGAGGTTGCTTTATTGTAGAAAAACCTATGACCCCATTCCTATCTTCCTTTGAGATGTATATGCTGTAGTCAGCCTGCTTGGTCAGGATAAAACATAGCACAAGTGCAAGGGCATGAGTAAAACAAGGGAGGTCAGTACTTTTCATCATAAACTTACCCACTATGCTAATGTATTTTTATCAATACGTTCAGGAGTAAAAGTTACAGAATATACAAATAGAGAGAGAAGAATGTTTATTTTATAGAAGATGTATTTCATCTTAAGCCAAGGAAAGGACTTGATTGATGAACACGAACAATTAGTTTTCTAGAATATTACTCTCAATTTAAAAATGCCTGGTAAGGAATTTTTTAGCATAATATGTCCTCAATGATGAAACTGGACTGTATTTTTCAGTAAACTTGCATCCTAAATGTTTAGCCATGTTACTTCTGTGATACTGTAGTGCAATATTATCATGATGCAAGCATGGATTTAGCTAATGAAAAAAGGTTGCTGCAGTATTTCTCAAGAATGGCTGTTTGTGTGTCAACCCAAAGTAAAATCATCAACTCCCATCTCAAATAAGACCAATAGTGTAGTTTATCTATTAATCCCAATTACTTGGCTATCAAAAGAACAGCTAACAAAATACACATGTATGTGGAAAATATTAATTTCTGATTCTGAAGAAAGATAGACCAGAATCCCAAATGGTGTCACTTGCTCTTAGGACAACTACCTCAGCTGAGGACCTGACCTAGAAAACTAAAAGCAAGACAGAACGTGTGCTTCCCTGCTACAGGGAATCTTCTGAGGAGATGATAGACTGGGGGAAGGGAATGAAATCCAGAGAGGAAAAGCAACCCTTTCCACATCTCCGCTCCCACAAGCACATACATGGACTTATCTTGTTTGTTTCTGAGGCTTTAGAGTTTGAATCGCTCTGGTTAAAGACAGAGGAAAACTGTTATTTAAATAAGGCTTTGTTCTGCTGTGTGTATTAACTACTGTGTGCAATTCTCTTACCTTTCCATTCATCTATGGTTCGCTCCTTATTCTCTATAGACTCGTCATACAGCTCAGCCTCAGGTTCATCATCCGGATCGTGATACTGTACAAAGTATGGATGTGCAAGTGCTTCTGAGGCAGTAATTCTTTTGTCACTGTCTAATATAAGCATCTTCTCAAGAAGATCTACAGCTATGGGAAAAAGAGAAACGTGAGTCAAAGCCAGAAGAGACCATCTAGAAATAAAAGGCAACTATTCACATACAATCTATTCTCACTCACCTTAAACACAGTTAGCATTATTGGCAAAGCCACAAGATTTAGACAATATAAAAAATAAGTTTTGAAGATTTTGTCCCAAGTACTGTTTCCAGAGCTGAAGGAAGCTTCTGGTTTGCTTGTGGTATGCACAAAGTATCATTATAGTCTATTTGATATTTGATTCACCTCTTCAGACATCCAAGACCTTCATTCTGAAAAGATCTGCGTGCTTAAAAGTTAAATATCCAGTACTGTGCACCATGTGCTTAATTTGGTCCTGATCAGTGCAAGCTTGTGTAACTTAAAATCATGAACGTGAGATTACACTTTTAATTAGCTGCAACAATCAAATCATCAGATGGAAGCCCCAAAGCAACCTTACAGGACTCAGAAACGTGTTTGATGTTGACAGTTGCAGAATATTAGAAACAAGAGAGACCTGTAAGGCTGAAATTGTTTTTATAGGGAAAGTTTATTACAACCATTTAAAATATTATATAAAAATGATCTTAGTGCTTTCATCAAGCACTATTACTTATTTGCCTTTATGGTATTAATATGTAGCATGCTTTCATGTACCTCATGCAAATAAATCCCATTTTTTATAAGAAAGAGTTCACGGCTACTTGTATCTGTAAAAATAAAATTGTCTTTTAATACACAGAATGAATTTAAAACATTTTAACTCATAATACTTTCCCATATACAATGTTTTAGCATGCGCTTGATTGAACTGGCTAGGCACTGTAGGAAGATGACTCCAGTGACTTGAACGTCTCCTTTGCCACATCACAAGAAACGGTTCACAGAAACACCTCCTTGGCACAGGCAGAACCAATTGGTGAGACACAAACCCAATTGTGCAGGATCAGACCACAGGTCTAGCCCAGCATCCTGTGTCCAACAATGGCTAATGCATTCCTAGGAAGTAATACTCAAAAGGGTCATTCAAACAGCTCTGCCTCATGGTATGTTCTTCTGCTCACCAGCAATTTACAGCTCCTGGCCTTCCTGAGCCAGAAGCGATGTCTCTAGTCTAGACCCCGTGACACTTTTATTCATTCCTGCTATATATAGCTGGCTTTTGCTTTTCATTCACAGACTGCTTTCCTTTAGGGGGTTCCTGTAATGTCCACCAGAAACAAAAGGCACAGGCTTCACAAAGGGAAAACAGTCTTAGGATGAAAGGTTAAGCAATGCTCTTCTCAATGGTCTGATCATTATTACGTGGGATCATATAGCAGAGGAAGGCTTGAGTTCCTGTGTTAGTGAAAGATTCAATCTATATCAGTCTGACTTTCTTACCTAATGGATTGGCACCACGAAATACTGCTTTCAAATCCTGTTGAGGCATATGTGGAAGAGATTCAATGTATTTTCTTGCCTAGGAATAAATCAATATACATAACCACATGCACAGAAATTAAATTTTGCCCAACAGTAACCACATCAACTCTAAACAAACCAGACATGGTATTTTTTATGTTTCTTATATATGGAAAACTTTCTTGACATAAAACCATAATTTATTACTTTGTTTTAAACAGTCACTCCTGTATATTGGACAATAAGCAACAAGAGTTTTAAATAGATATATTTTCCCCCAAGGATTATGTGTTAGCACTTCTGTTTTCACCTGTGCTTAGTGATTCATTGCAGCATATCCCCAGGGAAGATGAGCCTGTAGCATTCAATCAGAAATTGCAACCTAAATCATCTTTCGGTTACCCTCAGCAAAGTGGTGTAATCCAGCCTCCATCCTTCCCTCCTCTGTTCAACAGCAGCTTCACTAGCCAACAAACAAATTCTGATACTGCCAGAGAGCGGATCACCAGATGTTTAACAGAGTTTATGGCTTGCCTTGTCACCGTGGCTGTGAAAGGCTCATCCAAACTCAGCTAGGAAAAGCCTACCCGTGTGTCAGACCCATGAATGTCAGCACATGGAGCCTGGCATTACACCAGCTGTAAATTTCTGGCCTGAGGTAGATAGGTTGACTAGAGAAGAGGTTGAATGCTGATCCCAGCTGGTCCTCTGGCTGGGATCAGACAGAACAGGGAATTCTGAAACGGAGCAGTTAAAAAAAAGAGGCAAATGGTTGTGTGTCGTCCCCCGTCCCCCTCCCCCCCAAAAAAACCCCAACCCAGCTGGTCTTTAAACAAACCTTAATCCTTCTAAAACACATTTGTGTTAAAGGGAAGTCTCCCTGCACACTTAGCAATCCTGTTAGAAGGAGACTGTCTGCATCAGGCTAACTAAGCATCCTTGGCCTACTGAAGGTAGCAAAGGAAATAAAGTTGTTCATACCATGCAGTTCCATGGCTTCAAGTGGGATACCAGATTCAGAGTTGGCAAACTATCTTCCGGACCATCATGAGGTGACTATAAAGTACTCTGTCATATCATCTGTGCAATGCTACAACTGCATTTGGGAAGCGGATCCTGTCCCATACACTGCTTTCTCTGCCATCATCCTAATTTCTGCAGCTACAATGAACTGATATAAAGATATCTTAAATCACTACATCGCGCAGTTCCTTTTCAAACCGTGTTCTAATTTAACGAGGCAGATCTATTTATCTTTTCTGCTTCTTCTAAGATGTAAATACATTGTATCAAAACTCTAGATTACCACTAGTGACACATTTAAAAATCTTACTAAAAGAAGAAAGCCTTCAGGTGTTATGTCACCAACCTGTTAAAACGATATCAGCATTTTCTCCTTTTATTATGGGGGCTGACGGCAAGACTTTCTATAAGGATGATTTCTTCTTAGCAGCTATAGCCAGTCACGCAGAGACCAATGTCTAAAGACTAGTCAAACACAGGATTCACTCCACCTATTTTATCCCCCTAAAGTTCATAAAAGGCAGCAAACACCTGCTAGGGGGTCAGGGTGTGCAGCTTCTATCAGAGTTAAGTCTGCCAGGGCATTAGTTTGTATGTATATGGGAGCAGCAGAGCAATAGAGAGCTGGCACACATTCCTGCACGGGAGCTACGGACTAGGGTAGACAAGAGGTAAATTTATCTTATGACAAACATCTGTGGATTTGTGGATTATTTGTTTCTGTACAGACATCAATTAACATTGCTAATCCAAACATGACTGAACGAGATATTGTCAAAGTTATCTCCAACCTTGTCCAGAAGTCCTTTGAAAAGAACACAGACCTATCAAAGCATACAGCCTGTTCCCTCTGCTTATATATTCACCACAGAAACCCAGCCAAAGAATCCAGACATTTAAATTATTCCGAAAATAATGAAATGCAATCACCATTTAAACCCATATTAACATGAAAGACTGACAAAACAACCCAGTAATTTGTGCTGAAACATCTCATGAGGTTGAAATTTTAGCTTCCAGTTCCTTAATCCTCTACTTATAACTGAAAATAGACTCGGCATTTCAGAAAACCTGTTAGAGGAATGGGAAAAATTGTCCTGGACTGCAAGCTGCATTAAGAAATATTTAAACAATAAGGTCAAACTGCAAGGTAAAGAAGAACTAGAGCAAATGAATAGAATAGATACTCCCTTGCAAGAGGCAAGTACCTCCAAGCAAGGTACACTTCTCCGTTGACACTTCTCCTCTACTAACCAGGCAGCAGCAGCCCAGAGGTCACCGAGCAGCGCTCCCAGTAATTAACTCGGTTTTTGTGTTCTCCCTATACTCTAAAGGTATAATTAGCTGCAGTAAAACAGTTTTGGGATTCTTGTAGCTCACTGAGGTATGCTCTGAAATACAAGAAATTAACGACAAAAGTAGATGCTATCTCCAGTAAATATTTCGGGTGTTTAATCTCATAATCAAAAAGCTCACAAACTGACTAGCTGTGGATAAATCAAATATTTGTATACACTACTCTGAGCAGCTTACTGCAAAAAACTTAATCTTACCTTAATAACACATAAAGGCTATACCAGGACCTAGGAGGCTATACCAGGACCTACGCTTAGGACAGCACAGTCCCAGATTTGCTGGTTGATCCAGTCCCTGGCACAAGGATGGATCCTCCCCCTGCCCCAGCCATTCCCAGGTGCTGGGTACCCACAGACCCCGGGGCTGTGGGGTGGCCAGTGCTGATGAGACTTCATTAAGCTTGGACCTTCTAGAAACACAGCATTGCTCTGGCTCTCCTACTGCCCCTGCTTACCTAACCCAGTAGTGGGTTAGGTAAGTTCAGTAGTGGGTTTGTAAGTTCAAAGAAAACCCATCAATAATCGCACAAGCTGAAAAACAGCTGTTAGTATTAGCACATAAAAAAGGTGTAAGAAATCAGCTTCAGCTCAGGAGGTATCTGTGTGCTGTTGTTTATCTGATTTTTTTTATTTTTTTTTTTACACTGTGCCCATCACCTGCCTTCATCAATCAATTCCACATCTCTTTTCCTCAGCTGGATGTCCACAGTTATTGCTTAAAGTGAATCCTTTAAGTGTAGCTTTAGCAGAGAAAAAGTAGAAATTGTTCACTTAGTAGATTGCTATTTTAAAGAAGTCATACGAGGAGTCAAAAAATCACACCACTAACTGCAGATACTGTCATGACAGTGGACCCCACACAAGCATTCACAGAGATGAATGAATACGAATTTCAAATTAGGGATCTAAATAAGAGCACTCAGGCAGAACACACATTATTTGATTCTGATATCTCTGTTTAGATCCCTTGCAACTGTGGAAAGCATAAAAATTACAGAGATCTCAGACTTAGTAACAACATTATAATGGATTGAGCTGAGCACCAGTTTGAAAATTTGTATAGCACAAAAATAAAAGACCACCAAGACCAAAGGCAAAACTCCTTCAGAAACTGAATACACAAGAACAAGTATCAAAATTAATCCAGCTGACAGTCAAGGCACTTGGATTCCCCTTAAAAGAATATTTTTTGAATGGTGGCATTCTAGTAGCAACAGACAAAAAAAAAAAAAAAACCAAACAAAAAAAAAAGGGAGAGATCACTTTGAAGTGTTTGCTCATTTCCAAAACAGAGTACCTGTGTAACCCAACCAGCAGCATACAATGCCAATTAGAATGATAGAAAGTCATTTAAGCAAATGAAGCTGTGAACTCACATGTTCTGATGATATCTTCTTCAGAAGTTCAGAACTGGGCGTGCCCACAACTTCCATTATTCTCTTTAGTTGATCGATATCTGCATTATTTCAGGGAAATAAATAGCACATGGTCCTTCTGGGTTTGAACAATTAATGATCTTTCATGCAGATAGTTAAGATGTTTAAAACTATTCAGCAAGACAATTCCATCATTGTTCACGGAAGGATACCAATTCATACCTTCTTAAACCTGGTCCTGCAGTATCCAAATTTCTATTGAACTATATGAATCTGCCAGGTATGCCTGTATGTGAGAAAGGCACATGCAAAGTATTGTTTTCCTGTCCTAATTCCCAATTGAACATATTCTTATGCTTAACTTTAATAGCACATTTATGTTTCAATGATCTGGGTGATTTCTGAAGAACAGTCTAATATGATACAGCACATAGGGCTAGATTACTAATCTGTAGGCTGTAAGTGGAAAATTCTCATTTGGTATCCTTGAAATTCCATTTTATATCAGTCTCAAGATTAAAAGCTTAGAAAGTGTTCATTTTTCCTTGTCAAATATGACCTGTAAAGTATATTACATTTTCTCTAGAGACTCAATGTTATTTTACAGCTTTATTTAAATTGATGTAATCACATAACTGTAGTCAATATTTTTACAATACCAGAAAATATCTTATTTCTAGAAAACTAGATGTCTTGTTTTTTCCAAATGGCACATATCACGTAACCAGAGTCTGAAGCAGTCATCACCCAGATGATGAACATCTGGACAATGCCTGTGGTTACAATAGAGCCTAATGATGGTGAGCACAACAGGAAGGTCAGCGGGGAGACTGGGTCTCTCAGCTCTTTTCACAGGTTCAGGCAATTCTAATGTCATGTTGTTTTGTACCTGGCAACGGCTTAGTTTCAGGAGAAGCATTTGCTTTTTGAGGGCTTTCAGAGCAGTGAGAAATGTCAATATTCAGAACAGAGGAATGTGTCCTTGTTTCTCACATTAAAAGCTTTCCTCCTCTGATACAGTTTCCTCGTTATCTGTTTTTCTTCAGTTTTCTTTTATGATTTTACTCTTTTTTCCCCTCTTGCCAGTGCAGGAAATGCCAATGGAAATCCATGATGCTCCAGCAGGGGCCACAGCACAGCGATGAAGAAAAAGAGGGGTTTGTTGCTCCTCTGGCATTGCTGGCTTTTTTTAATAACAGGATACAATATGCCTATTGATTCACTTATTATTTAAAAGTTACTTTGTTTGTATTTGAGAAACTTCCAGCCTAAAAGCAGTTCTATTTTTAAAAATTATATTAGCTGATGAAAAATTATTGCCTTTACTCAGCTACAATTTTAATGTATATTATTTCAGTAAGATACACACATGGAAGAAATCTGCTCTGTTGTAACTAGGTTATTATTTAAATACAGATACACAACAAGGGATAAATGTAACTTACTGCTGTTTAGGAACATCTGTTACTGTTTTTTTTTCCTACCAGTGGGTCTCATATTCAGCTGTCATATACATTAAGCTGAAAAATTAGCAAAAAATTCTTTCCTGTTTTAGAAGTTTGTTACCTCAAAAACTTTTCTGTAGAAACACTCAAGTCATCAGAGAAAAAAAAAAAAAAAAAAGAAAAAAAGAAAAAAAAGGGAAGAAACCAAACGTCTCTCAATAGCTGCATTTTCTCTTAAGGATACAATCATTTCCTGGAAATAAGGCCTTCCCTTTCAATAGCTCTGCCATGATGCATCCAACCGACCAGATGTCAACTGCCGAAAAACAGGGAGAGAAATATGCACGATGAAGCAAAAAGATCCTTAAACAGAGTTGCCTCTTTGTTTAAAGCCATCTCTGAAACCAGCTGTAGCAAAACGCACACCTTCACAGCGTACCTGTTTGATTGTAGTGCATCCAATTTAACATAATTTCTGGGGCTCTGTACCATCTTGTTGCAACGTATCCGGTCATTTCATCGTCAGTTTGTCGAGCTAAACCAAAGTCTAAGATCTAAAAAATAAAAACAAAATAAATAATAATTAAAAAACCAAACCAATCTCTTGCACTTAGTACTGATTTTCCTCATCACTCATTTCTGAGTTTATCCACATCCCCTTGCTATCGGTGAGGTAGAAGAGCCACAGTCTGCAGATGAGCTCATCGGCTCTCCCTGCTCCAAGGCCAACTTCACCTCAAGTTCAATTTCCCCCTGATGTTCATTTGCTAAAAATAAGCACTCTTGCCCTAAAAAATTAAATGCTAACAAATGGGAATGTTTGTTTAAAATGACAAGGGCAAGTGCCACTGACTATTTAAATATTTGAAGACCACACAAGCTCATCACAAACCTGCAGAAATTCTGTTGTTTCCCTCATGTCTATCTAAGCATTTACCAAAATCACGCACCATTCTGATGCTACCAGGAGAGAAACATATATCCTGTGTAACAAGGTAGATTTAAATCACATACCATCTGTTCTCAGTAGAACTCCCCTACCGAAACAACAAAGGAGCTCTCTTTAGGTACACATATTACTCATAAACTTGATGGCAAAATGTTCCCCTCCATATGTTCTCTCTCCTGGCAGCGTAAACTTAGTGAAGTTATTTCAATTAATTTTTTCCTGATCACTTCTTTGCTTACTATTTTTTGATTAGTCTATATACCACTAATTGCAGAGCTAAAAGGCATCTTGAACTCTAAGAGAGCCTGTTGTGAAAGCATACCAGCTGAGCCTCAGCACTGTTTAAGTCCCTCATCTGAGGTAGTTAGCATCTCTTCAAATAGAAATGTGAATTAAGATCAGTGGCAGCCTCCCATGATGAAATCCAGGATTATTTATTAAGCTGATGCTAATCCTTCTCATTGGAAGTAAGAAAATTTTAAGAGTATTGTTCAAAATTCCTCAGTTATAATCCAATTTAAAGATACAAAAAGCCAAAAGAAAAATACTAAAATATAAACAACACATTAACATCTTTACCTCTATTATACTTTAAAAGCACTATTTATTACTTTAAAAAGCAAAAATAAAAGCAAAAGGCAAACAAGGCATGGAAAACGGCATGAAACTCAAACTAACGCCCTTTATTTTTTAAGCGTTTTAGCAATATTTTTCTTTAATAGCTGATCCCTTCTATGAAATGTGTACACATACTTTTTCCTTGTTTTTGCTTCTATTTTCATATCCACTATTTTTATTTCTATTAGAAAATAATTTGGTATCAGAGGAAGCAAATCTACAAATACAAACTAGGCTAGGCAGGGAGATGCACAGATATCATAATAATAGGAAAAAATAAAAAAGAGAAGACTACAAGTCTCCTCTACTTCCAGTACAAAAATACAGCACACGTCTTAGAGTGCATGATCAGACCCAGATGACCCATAAAATTTCACAGATGCTGAACAGGCACGCATGAAGACATTAAAGGGATAATCATGAAACTTGCTGAGCATCTGCAAGTGTCACCAAACCAAACAGGAACTGCAGTTTCTCGCACAGATCCGGATTAGTGGGAGAACAAAACTCCACTGCTCTTTTTCACTATTGTGATTTTTTGCTGATCTTGTAGTATTTGGAATCTTTTCTCAAATCCCTCGCAGCTGGAATAAAGTGGTTACATCAGGGTCCCAGTCACAGGAAGAAAGATGTTTCTGGCTGCTATGGAGAAACGCTAAACTTCCCTTTCTTAGGCTTAAAGGCTAAGAAAGCTAGAAAACATCATTTCCTTCTCCAGAATCTCATGCTTATTATGTAATATCATATCACACAGACACAAATATATGTATTTATATAGATGCGTGCATTAAAGTAGCATTTGAGAAGTTACAGGCCTCTTTTTGTTTGTGGCTAGTTTTCGGTCTTTTTTCTATCTCTAACTGGTAAAATAACTGCTAATACTTATATTTTTTTTCATATAATTATTTAATTTAGCTTGCATATTGTATAGATATAAAAATGAAAATTATTACAAGACCTCAGCTAAACATGGCAGATGCAGATACATTTCACAGGTCAAACTTTCAAGATACACTCAGTTAAGTACTCACTCATGGGCCAAATTATTAGCCTACATACCATCTGTGAGGAATTAGGGATTAATATTTTGCAAAGATACGTGTGTTTATACTAAATTAACATTTGGGAGAAAACACATGTTCATGGAAATGGGTTTTCTATGTCAGAAGAGCAACAGTAGCAAACAGCTGAGATTAATGGAATCAGAAATAAAAATGTTAGCTAATGTTTCCTCAGAAAACTAATCTTGAGAGCTTTTACAACATTCCCCATTACAACAGCGTGATACCTACCCTCAATTCACAGTCTTCATTTACGGCTAGGTTACTGGGCTTCAGGTCCTGTAGCAGAACAGAGAGAGTTAGTCAAGTATGCTTTCAGCATTTTAAAATATATTATAACTATGTCTTGAAACACATTTGACGCACAGAGGGACATGCTCCATTCATTTTTATTATCATAGTGACTGAACTCACCCGGTGAATGATTCCAGCTGAGTGAATATACTGTGAAACAAAGGAGAAAAAAAAAGAAAGAAAAAAAAAAGATAAGATTTGAAGTTAGAGGTGTTTGAAGGTATAACTCACTTGTCTTATCTTTTAACTTCTGAGACTGATTGTTTTACACACAGAAAAGACTTACTTCACACTACATTTTCAGATCAAACAGAGGTATGATGAACTTCAAAACCTCGTTTTGTCTTATCCAGAGCTGGATATTTCAAGAAAAATAACCAGTAAGGCCAGACTCTACCATAAAAGGCAGCACTTCTGTAGAAAGCTTCTTGCCAGTTTGAAATTTGTTCCAGTCTTATCTGGATGTCCCTGTTGACTGGCTCAGTGAGGGTGGTGACCCAGGGAGCACTGTGGTTGATGCCTAGATGACATAATTCACCTTCCCATACTGTGAATGCTGAACATGAGTGATAGATACTTGCAACCTGGGACAGGGTAGTGACTGAAATACCCACCTAAGACACAATATTTCTTCAGGTTGACTTCCAAAGCAGAGACCCAAAGCAGTATTTCAGTGGCTATTTAGCATCTCTGCTATTTTACATAAAATATTAAAACTCAACATTTGAGAAAAGTTTACTCTGTAATAGCCTATCATTCACCTTTTAGGATTAACAGCCAATTTATCTATGATCTTACTGACCAGCACCAGCAAGACCTTGAATACCTTCTCTTCTATTCTCTAGAGACAAGTTCACCACCTTTTTTTAGGAGCAGAGATTACAGGCAAAAACTGCATATCAACTGGAAAAACCCAAAGAAAACATGAGGGCATTCTTCTTGTTCCAGACCTATGGACTGTTTGTCAGAAGGGCAGGACCACCTCAAGCGCTCCTCACAGTAGCCGTGAGCAGCTTAATGAAGAAAAAAGCAAACCACTGCTTGCCATAGAAGGAGCTGTGTCCCTGCTCTGCTGAGACACAAGCTCCTCTTGGTGCTACCAAGAAGCCCAAAGCCCACTCAGGTCTGTGAATACACGTTGTAATGACTGCAGCACAGACGTAAGGGAGGAGTTATCTGTGATCAAATGTTCTTTGACTAACGCACATTCAATTCAACACATTTCAATTCCAGAAGAGATGAGCCACCATCAACCCCTCCCCTTTGAAACAGAGCCAGAAATGCACCTGGGTGCATTTCTGAAATTAATATTCATTTTAGAGCACAACTCTTCCTATTATTTAGCTCTGACTCAACATAGCCTTATATTCAAAACCACAAGCTGCATAATTAACTCCAGAACCCATCTTCCTAATTAAGCTATTAACTGAAGTAAATGAGACAAAGCAACTAAGGGTTCAGTTCTGCAATACTTACTCACTAAAATCTGCACTTAAATTGACAGAACCCACATGGATGAATAAAAATCACTGTTTCAGGCACCAGCTGACTTGTTGAAAGGCATGAAATAAGTCTATTTCAGAACTAGTATTTACTATGGATTGCTTTCAACCATGAAGTTATTTTCCATGTCTAAAATATCAATAACTGTTAAGTTTGGTACTAAAGCAGCTGATCCCTCTCTTTTCTTTTTATATATACCTGGGAAAATCAAGACTGGTCCAAGAAAATGCTTGTCACCTAGTAATGGGAATAATCTTCAACATCTTATCCTGTTTATAGACAACTTCTTGTTTAATGTCAGCAAAGTGATGTATATTTTAATTCTTTTTGAAGAAAATTTTGCTACACTTTCATTGCCAATCACCTGTGTTATCTAATTGGATATATTTTAACGGATAAGATTAAAGGAAACAATGACTACAGACAGAGTAAATCCTAGGTGATTGTGCGCAACATTGTCCGTAGCTGGGATAAGCTTTTACTTCCAGACCTTTCCCAAAGAACTCAACTACCTTGGTTATCTCTTCAACCCATGTGATGTACCCCACAAAAATGAAGGCTGTAGTTTTTCAAACTGGCTTGTGTCTTACAAAGCACAAATGTGAGTTACTTGTCATATTGCTCTTTATCAGTTTCACATTCTTCAGAAGTTTCTTCACTACCTTCTCAAGAGAGGGGAATTGTCTGAAACACACACTGCATGCTACAGAGCATGTTCATTTGACAGATCACATAGTAAGTGATTCTCCAGAATCTCCAGATCTCTAGAACTTCAACAGACACTGAACTAAAGCTGAAGCTTCAAACTAACTAAAGCTTCAAACGGAGTACTCACATGTATTGCGCATGTAAACATTTGTGGGTCTGGGGTTTTATTTTCGGTTGGAAAAACAATCAGATAATTTGTGAAATGATTGCTGCTATCTGTGCACACCTTACGACATAAACAAAAGTCTTTAAGAACTGTCACTGCAATGAACCAGTCGTTACTCCCACGTTTTGGTTGCTGACTCTTAAAACCCTTGCATTTAGCCAGTACCTTAAGACCCCGAAGTAACTGATAGATGAGAAACTGTATATGGTCATCCGTTAACTTCTGGCACTTCACAATATTATTCAGGTCAGCACCCATTAAATTTGTCACAAGATACCTGTGAAAATAAAGCACAGAACAAAACAAAGAAACACACCTCATTTAAGATCGGCAGGATATAAATCCTTCTAAAAGCAGTACATCCAAAGTCTAACTACACACTTCCATGTTGGTTCCTTTTCCATTTTCTACAAACACATAGTTTATTCCTTTCCAGTTGGCATCTTATGAGCACTAATAATGGAATCACGGTTATGAGATTTAATACTCCAAAAAAGAAAAATCCTTATGGTACATTAAAAGCTTTTATCTCTGTTTTCTCCCTGACACACTACCGCATCCAGTGAGAGGAGAATGCATTGCACTTTGGCACGAATGGGAAATCTCACTCAACATCAAAGTGGGAGCCTGAGGCACCAAAGCTACAGTACTTGTAAGGCCCCAGAATATCTGGTGATGGAGATTAATATCAGATTGGTCGAAAATAAGAGTGTTTTGTGTAACTTCTCTCGCTGCTCGCACTGGAAGTGGTTTTTGGGTTTGTTTTTTTTTTTTTTGGACAAATTTTGCTGAAACATTCATTATTTTCCAAAAAAGTGTTGGAAAAAGTATACATCTGTCATCCTCAGTTCTCATTTCAGTAGTTGTGCCCCAGTATCAAAGTGGTAGCTACTTACTAGCTAGTCAGAATGATTTTAAAATTTTACTTACACTTCATTAAAATTTTCTATTGATGTTGCAGGTGTAAAAACATCTAGCAATCCTATAACCTGAAAGATGAGAGAATTGACATTTTACTTTCAGAAATCTGTAAAACAACACGTAATTAGTATTGACAGTGCCTAGCACTTTTGGCACGAAACTTACAAATACATGACATATCGTCCTCCTGAAAACTTAGTACAACTGGCACAATAGGTGGTCTGTACAGGTACAGCCTCAGCTATCTCCGTGACCAATAGAAAATTCTATTAATTATAAAAAATTAAAACAAGACTTTAGACAATTATAAATATAGGAAATATGTCTCACTACAGAAAAACTGACCTGGCTTATATGCTTGTTATATTTAAGATTACGCACAATTTCACGGGTTATCTTGTTCTGCTGTTGATTAACTTCTTTAGCATCCTTTCCCCAGGACAGTTTTCAACCCACTATATTTTATTAAGGTTTCAATTTATCAAGTTACTTTCAAGCAGGTGGATGCTCCCTTTGAAATCAACTGTTTGTCACAAACTTAGGCAAGTACTGAATTATTTGGTGCCTGAAGTTCTACCATCTTTCATCTAGATATTAGTTTGTCATTTTCAGTAAGAGTATCTGCCCTTAATTTCTCAATAGAATCCAAATTCAGCAAAAGCAGGTTTAGGTGTTTTTTTTTCTTTCTTTCCTCTAGACTAATGTCTCAAGAGCATCCAACAGTAGTGAGCAGATCACTTATTATTTCAGTTTGAGAAGAACAGGGCCACCTGTTTTGGATTTCAGTAGCTGCATCTTCAAGACAAAATTAGATCATTTTTCAATAAAAAGGAAGCCTTTTACTGAAAGTTTCTAAACTTCAACAACGTCATTACGCATAAGATGACTAAGTTCAGGTATCTTGGGTAGCCACAGAGTTGCATATTCCTTTGTAAAAGGTTGTACTTAGCTGAAATTAAGCCTATTGCAAACTTTTGTCATAAAAATTCAAAGATAAAGAAAAACTCACTCTCCACTTACGTTCTCATGCTTCATGTGTTTAAGCAACCTAAGCTCTCGATAGGTCCTCCTCGCGTGAATAAGTGATTGAAAAGGTCTTGAAAGCTTTTTTACTGCCACCTTCTGTCTTGTTTTGGTATCATAAGCTGAACTAGAAGACGAAAATAAAAAGTCCATGACGAAGGCATGTTCTACTTTGAAGCTCTTAACTAGTTCACTGGAGAAACCTGTTCTCTCCTGGGGCACTTACTCCTTCCTTTGTCCTCTTTTACCTTCTACTGAGGGACTGCAATTTGGGGGGGAAAGTCAGCAGTAACTGAGTATTCAGAGTCAGTTCCTTTGTTTTCCATCTAGCAAATTACTAACGATTATGACAACATTCAGGACTTGTCCCCCAGGTAACCCTTCCCCACATAGCAGGGAAAGGAACTAGAAGATTAGCTCCATTAGTGCAGCTCCTGCCTCCAGGCAAGGTTTGTAGGCAATATGGGAATTCCAACTCTTGGTCTTACTGAACAAACTGTAGTCTTTATTAATTAGAGGAATGCTGCCATTGTGTCTAGGAATAGTAATTACCTATGTGACCATTAGCTTGCTAGACGATAATGTTACAAAACCGGCATCAAATTAGGGTGTTGACATAGCCAAGACCATTCTGCTTCCTTGGGAAATGCTGGTAACAAGGGAACAACAGGTATGTGTCTTACACTCCAGCTCTAGACCCTGCTGACACCCAGCATGTGCTTAACTTCGTACAGCTGGAGACACCCCACTGAAGAGGACACTAAATACACACATCACCATTTGCACAAGAGGGAAACCCCACTGCTTTTTGTGCATTAGAAAGACATGTCAAGCACAACAAGCCACAAATAAATGCTGTCTGTTATACAACACAGGAATAAAAATGATCCCTGTATGTATTACTTCATGACACTACATAATACAATTATAAAAAGATTTTTACTACGTTCTTTTATGAAGAAAAAACATTTCTTTAAATTGTTACTCTTATCCATTAAGATAAAATGGTGTTCAATTAGAATACTTTGATATTCTCTGTTTAAAGTGTAGATAACACAGCAATTGCAAGCTGAGAACCTTCACACACATTTATCTTACAGAACTTTTCCTGAGTTACAAAAATGAAAATTAGATAGCATGAAAAATGCATGGAGTAGGATGACAACAGTCACCAGTCACACCAAAGGCTATTTGCTCCTTATGAACAGTGTTTTAGACACCCCTGCACAAAACAAAAAAACTTCAATCATGCCTGCAGTAGCTCCCAAACTAATGCATCGAGCATAGCTATAATCAGCTCCAAGAAGGTGGGCTCCTACATGCATTTGGTGCTGTGCAGAAGTCATGAAGAGCCAAGTGTAGAGCAAAGCCTCTTTATTTGCAGGAGGCTGGAGGACAAGATGGTGTTTCTAATGAGAAGCAACAAAGGATAAAAGCAACAAATGAGCAGGAAGAACAGAGTGGCACCTGAAAGGTGATCATGATCCAGCTGCCCCAGAATTCACCCAAAGGCAGGCCAATGCAGAGCACAATCCAGCAATGGTTCTGTTTCTTAATAACAGAGGAAGAGGAAGTAGATTTAATCAAGAAGTTTCTTACAGGCACCATGCAAGGAGTGAGTCACTCACAAGAAAAATGAAATAGATGAGTAGATTACCCAGCCTGTTTCTTGCAAGCATCACAGAAGTGGATCTTCAGGGAAGTTTTAAAAGTGTACAGGGTTGTGACCTGGAATGGCACTCCCTGAGCAGGAGAAAGCAAGCATAGGAAGACGACGATGACTGGTATCACTCTGAGCAGCGGGCGCAAGGGGTACAACAGAGATACTTGTTCCCACAGCAGGGTAGGGGACACCGTTATTCAGGATATGAGGTTGCTGTGTTGCTCAAATACATGGAACAGCTCACTGAATGGACAGTGTGAGAAGACCTGACAACAAAGATATCTTAAATTCCACATGACTGGCCACAAGGACAACGTGAAAGCTCCACAAGAAAATCTGAAGAAATAAAAAGGACGCCAATGCTCAGCTGTTAATGTAACAAAGATTAGATATAATTGCCATGTGTGTAGTCCAGGCCAATGAAGCCACTGGGGAATACCTCCAAGTCTTACAAATATATACTCTTTATATCCTTTCCAACTCTTTTCCAGTAGAAAAGGAAATATTTATCCAGACAAATAAATAACATTGCCTGAAACAGCAGTCTGTTTTTTTATCATCTCAGCTCTTCTGGTAATTCACAAGCCTTCCCACTCATACTTTTACCAGTTTGTGAAATACTGTGTATATTAGACAAGGCTAAGAGGAATTAGGTTTTAAATCCTGTTATCATGATAAACATCCCTCTCCTCGCAATTCTAAGGTCAAACGTGGGTTTCAGTGGTTTAAAACCCCCTGATCTTTAGGATGGATTGCTTTTTACCCTCCATATGACTCAAGGCTGCAAAGCTTTCAGATGGTACAAAGCACTATTTTTTTTAGGTTCAGTAATTCTTACGACAGCAGCTTTTTAGACCCAAGGTGGAAGCACATAATGGGGGGACGAGGGAAGAGAAAACAAATGGCAACTTGAGTCCTAGGACCTCCAATGGGAAAACATGAATTGAAGATACACAGGCCAGGAACTGAGCTGGTTTAAATGAGTTCTTCCATTGTCAACACACTGTACCAAATGACAACCAGAGCTAAGGCCTTCAGGCTTTTTCCTTGCCTGGTTTACCATCATCATAACTCAATTCATTAATGGCAAAGCATTCAAACCCACAAATTTTGCACTGCTGAACTCTCTTGTTTTTCAGATTCAAGGATGACTTCTGCAATCTCTGCTACCGCCTCTGTGATCACATTTTGCAAGTAGCCAGCCACTGCCCGCATTCCTCCCCTATGTACACTTAAGCTTCTTATTTTAGATTCAGTCTGCTTATATCATCATAGCTGCAATCTGGGTTGTCCCCTTGAATCCACCATCAAACCCTGAGTGAACTGTTAGGTGGCAAGATGAGCTGCTTCTCGTTCTGCATGATTTCCCCAAGGATGTTCAGCTTTCAGACCAGCCCCTGGATAGAACATCTCTGGTCCCTGTCATGGTGAAAACAAGGGCTCACCTGTGCTTGGCACCTGCAAGCCTCTCCTAGGGGGCCTGTAATCAGCTCAACTGAAAGGATTCAAACCAGCTTCTTAAAAAAAAAAAAAAAACCACAACAAAAAAAACCCCAACACCCAAACCATGTTGTTAACTACCTTGACTTAATGGCAAGAGAAGGGTTAGAGGCCCTCACCTTCCCTTACCCTGCATAACACCCAACTCACACCCTCTCCATCACTGTATCAACACTGGAGAGGGCTTCTCTGCCAGCCTCCTCGTGTTTGCATCACCTCACAAACAACCGCTGGACACTTACAACTTGTTTTTCAGGCTTCAGTTTTGGACAACCATCTGTGTTTATACCTGCTTTATACTCACTCTCATCCAGAAACAAATCACCCTTCCAAGAGTTCAGCTATTGCTGCCCGAGTTTCTTTGAAACCACCTATTCTGAGGTGTCTTACCTCTGATTCTACTTTTTTTTCACGTAGCTGGACAGAACAGTACAACAGAGACAAACTTTGATACTTGCAAAGGGATATCATCCCCCATCTCTATTCTGTACTGTTGGCATTTCATTTGTCATAGGCAGTGAAAACAAGTGACTTTTTAATTGCATATCATCAGTGAATATTTCTGACATCATCATGTCAGGTGTGCTTGATACAATACAAGAACACCACTTTAGAGAGACTAAAAATCAGAATTTAAAACCCAACACAATTACTACTTTTTTTTTTTTTTAATTTACAAAAGACAATTTCGTAACAATCTTAGCAATAGCTTTTTCAAATACGATAGCTCTTGACCCAGAACCCTTCGCAGTTACAACACATTTTTTGCTGTCTGTCCTTTTCAAGATCAAGGATAAAAAGCCACTCTACCACTTAGAGGGATGGCATCACTTTCACACAGATTAGAGACTTTTGTTTAGTGTGATTTTCAATCATTGCTTAAATTAGATCTACCTGTTTGGCATTGTCAGCTCCTATATTTAATAATTCTATTGAAGTTCCACTAGATGAAATACGAACCTCTATTTATATGCACATTTTCCGAGTTCTTAAGGTTTCAGAGAAAAGTTTGAACATAGAAGGAAGCAGTCCAAAAACTCCAGGAGGCAAAAAGAACAGGATTTAACAGCTTCCTGCTAACTTCATGACTTTGATGGGACATGGATTTTTACCAGCTGATGTTTATGAACATGACCACACAGACGGCTTATCCTCCGGCTGCAGGGCAGGAGTACTGGACAGACAAGCCATCCATCAACTCAGAGCCTTCAGGGCCTTTGGGACAAGGAGCACACCACTCAGCTCTGGCCACTTGGCCTTTGGGATCAAACCTGCTTCAGCACCTGGAGGGCGGCTTGTGGGAGCCCAATCTAACAAACCACACATGGAGCCAACTCCTGCCCTGTTTAGTCAACTCCAGTATTCAATGCAGGAAGAACTCGTCCTGGGATCAACTGGTCCCCTTGGACTACAGCCAGTTCCTGAACTCCTGAACACTTTGGGCTAAGAGAGGGGTTATTAGCCGGCCACAGTACTAACCATAATACCTGGAAAAAGTTCAGCTTGAGTACAGTGTTTGGTCTAGTGAGCTCTCTTCATTCCTGGAGCCAGCTCAGGTCTAGCCGGTGCAAAACGAAAGCATGACCAAAGCTGGTTGTAGGTGGTACCAGCCTCATATCCACAATGAACTCTTCATTTGCTGTTGTTTACCTGTGCCAGCTGATACTCCATTCCCATCATCCCAGATAACCATGAGGTTTTAGTTGCCAAGTGATTTTATGGCTGTTGAAGCATTGTATCTCTACAAATAATCAGGTATATTTATTCTAAGTGATTCACTTGGAGTTAAGTGCAAAAAAAAATATACAGAGAAGACCAACTTTTCCAATTAATTTTATATAATTCATGTCCCAGCTTGCGAAGTTGTTACCCCTACATCATCACAAGTTTGACAACTGGCTGGACACACTATACCAGACTTGGAGAGAATGTAGTACACAGGCAGATCCTTAAATTTGCTCCATGTGACAATGATACTAGGTCTGGGTTTTCCCTATATTGTTCTAGGGTTCTATTTTTACTTCTTTCACTGCAGCACGACACAAGTTTCTTTCCTTCACTGGATCATGTTCTCCCAGAACACGTAAGTGTTAAGAGAAAAAAACAAAGAAAAAATGCAATTTGTGCTCAATTCACATGGGTAGACCTTTACTGATTTTTGGTTAGAAAGAAGGTACCATCCAGAAAACAAAAAAGGAAGCAAACAGAATTTCTGCCACACATTTAGTACAGCCATAACTTTGAGCTCTCAGCCACAGACCTCAGCATCATTTCACACACCCACTGACTCCTTCCATTACAGGAGGCATGAATCTCCTTGTGGACAAATGACCCATTAATTTGTAAGACCCCGAATTCCTGAGAAAAACAAGTAACAACAGCGGAAAGGTGTATGTGAGTAAGCACTGAGGGAAAGAATGAAAGAGGGGTCAGCACACAGAGAATCTATTCATTGAGATAAGTAGCCCTTGCTGCACGGCACATGGGCAAGAAAGACAGAAAAGGGGGACACACAGGAACTCTGTACTGGGACATTTTCTAGTGCTCATTCATATAATCTGGGTTACTCACAACTGCAGTGGATGACAACCTTTTTTACATTTCTCATAGATGTCATGTAAGCGAGTGAAAGTCATCACATGAATAATATGGATTTTGGGGTTTATTTGCAAGGGTTACTTTGTGAGCTTTTTCTCCTTGGTCTTCTCCAGGATCTTGCTCTTTTGGTGGTTTTTTTTTGTTTGTTTTGTTTGTTTTTGTGTTTTTTTAAAAATACAATTTTTTTTTAAAAAAAATAAATAGAGCTACTTTTTATTGAGATATATAACAGTGTAATAAAGAAAAAAAGCACATGCTGCATCTATCCAATATCAGAAAATGGATCATAACATCTACTGGCAATGAAGCAAGAGAGCAACAGAAGAAGACCACTCACAGTAAGCTTAAGTTAACCAGCAAAGTACACCCAGGAAAAGGTTTATTTGTTTCTTCTTTATAAATGTTTTGTTACTGTATAGTTGAACATTCAAGCTGGAGATGTCCACCCTCTGAGAGGCAAGATTTAAGGTATGCAGTGTGTATTTGTTTACTGAACCACACAAATCACAACACATATGTGCATCAGAAGGACACCATAAATTAAAATGAGATGGTAGCAAGACAAAAGGAGGGAGGATGAGTAATGGGCAGCTTTGAAACGACATGTTAATCTCCTCATTAGAGGAAAAAAAAACACCCTTACTTGATGATGACAGGTTACCGTATTGTAAAATTACATCTCATCACTCGGATATTATTCCGACACACCATGCTGAGCACCGGCACCAATTGTTTTGGCTTTAGCACAATCACCGCCAATTATCTCAGATTACTTTACCACTAGATCTAAATACGGAAGCACAAAATATCTCTTACATGTGTAACATAATTGTTCCATAACCAACATAAAAATCTGTACATGCTTTTAAGCAGACACTAAAAAATGCTAAAAAACAACTGCTATCCATGTTTACGTGACTACAGCAACAATCTTCTTTCAGTGTAACAACATGATCATAATAATACTCCATTAGCCTCTGAACCCTAAAGCTATTTTTATGATCTGTCTGTTACATCCCCACAGCAACTTAAATATTCAAATAACTTTATAAAGGAGCAATCACACTTTTCTAGGTGAAGTTATAGACAGTGCGGCTTACATCAGTGGGAGTGATGCATTTAAAATCATGCTTGTGAGAAAAAAAAAATACAGGAGGTTGGGGCCATAAGTTGTTATCTTCCTCAGTATGTATAACCAACTCATGGATACTAAAATAATCATGTATTTTAGACAGCCTGTAAGTCCAGTGTCAGTATTTAAACAGAAAAGTCTGTCAGCTGCCACTAAGCCAGTAATGACAAACCTGTTCTATTCAGCATTTCACTAAAAAAGGCTGCCAAGTAGTTATAAACTGTGGGCTTAGAAGCTACAGCTAGAAAGGTCAGTGTTAATCTGGATATAAAGTTTAACATGAAAAATAC
Organism: Thinocorus orbignyianus; assembly: GCA_013400375.1. Lineage (NCBI taxonomy): Eukaryota > Metazoa > Chordata > Aves > Ciconiiformes > Thinocoridae > Thinocorus > Thinocorus orbignyianus. Next base: position 113,206 of record VXBW01003572.1, read on the forward strand.
TGGTGCTTTCAAATATGTTACATAACGCTAAACAGACAAAATTTCACATTCTTGTCCATCTTCTTCCTATTCCTCCCCCACTTCTCCTTCACATTTCCTGTTCTATCTTTCCACAACAGTCAAAATATTAAATAATAGCAATTCATCTCCAGGTCACGTAGGGGTTTTGAAATGCCCTCTCCCTTCCTGCCTGTATACACAGAACTGAGATACTGGATTTTTTTGTATTGACTAGCTGATAGGTTCCGAAACTGCAAACAGCTCATTGGGAAGCTGTGTTGAAGCAACCAGACCCGAAAATTTTAAAGGCTCTGGAATAAGGACTGTGTCCCCAAGCCAATTGCAATCACAGCTATGGGGGACAGCAGGAGAGGGGAGCAGTTAGCTATGCCTCTGCTGCATCACATGGGTGGGAAGCATGCATTATAACAAATTTTAAGTAGGGACGGAGGAGACCCTTTGCAAAGAATTTTTATTTTGCTAATGTATTCCTACAGCCACACAGAAGGCTATAATTCCATGATCCTTGCTGCCTTCCTGCCACAATCGGCTCACCTCATGCCTCTTATCTCCCTTACATCCCATGTCACCCTCCTGCCCCCTCTAAAACAGATCTCATTAATTCCTCCTGAAAGAAAAGCTGCACAATACAAAGTGAGCTTCCCCGCTTCTTGAGTTTGCCTTTTCTTCACCCTTCCCGCAACTCCCTCTATCACTCTCCTCACACACATACAGATATTTCTCATCTGCTCCTGAACTACTCCGCTAGCTTACTGATAGCATCCTACACAGACATGTCCATCACAGCCCTTCCCAACCCTTCTCATCCTTCTCCCCAAACACCTCCTTCCTTAAAAAGATTCAGTCTCCTTCATTACCAACATTCTTCGACATTCTCATTTAAAATAGGAACCTTGACCCCAGTAATTACCATCCCACTTCCCTTTCCTTTCCAAAGTCTGTAACTACGCTATTCCAACAACTGGAAGATTACACAGGATGAAACTGGAGAAAAGAATGACAAGCAATCCACATTCTATCCTACTGCTCCAACAAAAACATTTCCAACAAACTCTCTAGTGAGGTCTCCCTGGCCAGTGCTCAGAAACACTCTTGCATTTTTCTTCGTGTATCTTTCACAAAATTTCTTGAATCCCTAACCTCCTCTGGCTTGGTGGCTGCAAAACCCTTTACGTCTTCATTTCTAGGAGCTGTTTCATCACGTTTCCCTGAAGATCCTTCTCACCGTGCAAAATGTTTTGTTGCTTCACTGACTTTTATCCATTCATTCCAGCAATGCTGCTGTGAAGATCCTCCTCCTAACCTGTAGCATTGATCATGCAACTCTTGTATTTAGTTCTCCTCGCTATTGTAACCTCACCTTCAAGGCCTTGCTTCTAAGTATCATTATAACATATACTCTTAAGAGGTGTCCTGCTGCCAACTACACTCCCGCATCAGCCTTCATCTCTTACTCAGATTCCAAACAAGTGTCTGAATAAGCTTAGAAAGCCTTATTGTAAATATCTGCAAATATAATGAAAGGCTTCAAAACTTTCCTTCTGAATGATGCATACTAAAACCAGACAGCCATTAGCAGATCCTGGACAGCAGTATTTTAACAATATTTTTTTAAATGTTTTCAATAAAATATAACCATAAACATATGCAGGATGAAGTTCAGTCCCTTTATCTGCACTGGAAACAAAATAATTCATCCAAAAACGGAACAGCTCAAAGGCACTCCACTGAAATCAGCCAGCTTTACATGTGCTTGGGATCCTGCCTTTTAACCTGAAGAGATCTAGATGGTCCCCAGCTTCCAGTTGTATTTACATACAGCAAGTGTGTATTACTACTACTCTAAAAGCTTATCTCAGCATTTGTTATTTAAACTAGCATATAATGTTACAGTAACACATATCATAACTCCAGTAACCTGATCTCACAGTTGAAAACATACACTTAGTATCAATACAGATCCCTTTGAAAAAAAATAAAACAACAAACCAACCAAACCCAAAAAACCAGTCACATCCAAAAGCTATCAAGCACAATCTCGGGTGGAGGAATTTTCCTCTTTGTCAGTCAGACAATATGGATCAGCTTTTAAAAATCCTCACAGGCTACTGAGCTGTCTCAGCATCTCCTTGGAGGTCCTCAGTGTGAAAAGGCCAGCATCGGCAAAGTTATGTGCCAGTCTTGCCATCTGCTGCCCTCAAAACACTGAAGAGTGATAAGTTAACCAGAAGCATGGGATGGGGTAGGCAGTGGGAAAGAAGGGGTTAAACTTCAGAATTAAAGCCTTCTGCTTCTATTTTTCCACTTGTGCTTCCTCCGAGCAATACAGAAGCCTAAACATCACCCCACCTTCCCCCATTTTAACTCAAAAATAAACAGGACAAAATCTTAATGGACCTTAAGCATGCAATTAAAGTTAGCAGGACAGAAGGACCTGCTGAAATGCTTCACCGTGTAAATGACTTAAGGCAAAGTTTGCCTTCCCATTTCTCATGAACTGAGGCCTCTGCCATTACATTCTGACTTAGCAAACTTCTTTTTAAAAATGAGTTATGTCACCTGAATTGGTGTTGGACATTACAGACTCTTAAAATTAAGGGAGACGGATTGCATGATGTAAGTACTATTGATGCCAAGGGCCTCTGAGGAAACGCCACAGGAGTTTCTGGTTGGGAAGAAGCTCTGGACTCACTCTGGTTCATCTTGCAAGGTCTGTTCTTTCCAGGGAAGGCAGAATACAGACCTTGCAATATGCTAATAGGAAACAACCTGTTGGAGAGATCAGAGACAGCACGCTGCAGAAGGCTGCCTATACCTCCCAGGCAAAAATAGGACTAAGTAGGTTGGAAGACAGTTTACAAAAGCTGGCATGAAAATAAGTATAAAGGCTTTAAAAATAAAACAATCACAAAAAGAAAAGAAAAGAAAAAAAAACAAAAAACCCCAAGAAAACTCAAAACAAAACAACAAACCCAAAAAACAAAATGCCACCAGAAACTAAAAATCTATCCACATTACATAATTTGTAGTATAACAAAAACTCTTTAAAATAAAAGAAGAGATGAAGAAGCGCTTTCTCAAGCAGGTGGTGACACCAGCTCCCAGAGGAAAAGGCAGAGAGGTACTAAACCAGAGTGGGTCAACCAGGGTAATGCAACAGGGAGGTAGGGATGCTGCAGGCCAGAGATCCAGTTTATAGGAAGTATCACCAGGAGAGCTGAAAGACTCAAATACAGCCAGAATTATTATTTAAAGGGCAGAATCACAATGGACAAGAGCTTAAATTGCAGTTCGACTCGAGATATGAGTTGCCTCTTTTCTCTAGAACTGTAATGAAATGGTTGTAGATGAAGGTGAAAGTAAGCTTGATGGCTTCCCATATAAATGGTTATTTAAAGATTGCACTTAAAATCAGAAATGTTTTTAAAATTTACAATTTATCAGGGATAGTGCCTGTTCTATGAGAGTCAACCAGCTCTTTGACCTCTGTCAAAGATAAATCCAACTTGGAGGATGGAAACTGTGAAAATGCCTTGTTCAAGAAAACTTTATGTTTGAGTTTCGGCTTGAGGAAGAGCTAAAACAATCGTCTAATATAAAAAACCCCTCAACTTGGTGCGCAAAGCCATATTACAAAAAGAAAACAACTCCAAAAGAAACAGTTGTGCACATAAATTTGGTGTTTGCTAATAGGCAAACAATGTCCCAAGAAAGAAAAATTAACCAAAATGTACTGTTGAAGACTCCACTGATCACTTTAAAGGCAATTAAACTACCATACACACACGTCACACTTCCATGGGGCTTTAATTTTATTTTCCCCCTAAATTTAAAAAAAAAATCATATCTGACAGCAGCAAATGACAGAAGATCCACCAGCTTGTATGGCTGTAGGAAAGAGCCCAGGTAAAAGAAAGCCCTCTGCAGAGTTAAAATACAGGAGTAACACAAAATGTACTGCAAGGCTGAGGTACTTGAGGGAAAGACCTCACAGATCTCTGTGTGGGTCAGTGTAGATACTGAAGTGCAGCTCTGCTTGGCAGTGTGGCCGAGTTCTGAGGATTTCCAACAGGGACTGCTCTTTATGATGTGTCATTAAAAAAAGTGAGAAAAGCAGTAGAGCTCTTTATTCTAAGGAAGGTTTGCTTTCGATGCATATTCCACATGTGAATAAAACCCAAGAAATACATACTGGAAAGCTCCATGCTTGAAGTAGTTACCTCTCTAAAAGTGAATCTGTTTTAAAACAATACTATCCATCTCCATAGCACATTTAATGCATCTGTATGTAACAACTAACCCAAATAGGAATTCTATTAGACTTACGACATGTCAATAAATTGCGCCAAAACGCAGCCTCCTGACACAAACTCTTCTATTGATTTTGAGCTGCAAGCAAAAAAAAAAAGAAAAAAAAAAGAGGGCAAGCAGAAGTTAGCTCAAATGCAAATATTTACAATATGTTTCTTATTACCAGTTGCACAAGTCTGTCGGATGTGACTGAGAATTTACCGTAAAAAAAGGAAAGGGTAGGACTAGAGAAGAGTTTCACTGAGGTAGAAGAGGATTTGTTACAACAACTTTGTTCCTGTTTTAAAGTCAGTGTTTGGAGTTTGGGACCTTGGCTTCTATTCAGCAAAGCACTTAAGAATTTGTTTAATTCCAGTGGTTTCTGCAAGACTTAAATACGTTTTAAGATATTTTACTGAATAGGAGTACAATTATTCGCGAAAGCAATATAGCGTATTACTCAAGGGAACGATTGTGTCTTGTGGGTCTCCAGGGTAAAGCACACGCACACAGAGGGGAAAGAAAAAGAAAAAAAAATCAATTTCAATAGACACTAAAAATAGATGGCTTTTCTGAGAGAGATGTGAACCTCTTCCTCACAATGAAGCTTCTGTTTGGGTTTATAGTTCATCGATGTTAACAAGGCTATTAATATAGAGTAATATTTTATTGCTGTATTCTGCTCTTAAATGTATGTTTCAGAGTAAACCTTTCCTACAGCATCTTCCAGTCTCTGTTTTACATCCCAGTTCCTAGACTTCTCCATTGTTAAAATACTAGAATTTCTTTGGCTTTGCAACCAGAAAACTAGTAAGCACAATAAATTAACAACACTAACAGTTTAAAAAACCCAAAGCACCAGCTGTGTGGCAAGTGAACCACCACATGTTTTCATTTCCTTTGCAATTTCTCAGAAGTCTTGACATCTCATTACAAAATTTCAGCAGAGTAGGTCTTCCCCTTAAAACTACGTCAGCATAAATAGGGAAAATAACCAGAAGGTTCAATTATAACATGACAACATTTACTCTCCTACTGTATATCCGGCTCCTAGTTTGTAAAATAAAACTGGAGAAAGTAAGATTTTTATAGTTTAAATGAACTAGATCCTTGTGAAGCTATTTGCATTAGATAGTCACAGGACTATACCCTCGACTCCAATGTCAGGTACCAGCAGTCACACAATATTTACCTAGATTTCCCTGGTGCAAGCATAAGCCTGAAATAATAAGAGAGAAAAGAATTGAGAGACCCCTTACACAAATCTTGAATGTTTCTGTTGATTACTGGAGTTTTTTAAAATATGTATTCTTAGTTTACATATATTTGGGGCATTTCACAAAGCCAGACAAGGGAGCAACAAATGAGAAACTCCATAAATGTTCCCTGGTATCTGACTCGAAAGAGTAAAAAGCAAGCAACTATTGCACAAGTTTAGTCCGTGGCAAGAAAGTTTAGTTCTAAAGATACCTTTTTTTATATGATACATTTATTTAAAGGTCCCTTATAGGCTGCTTTTACATAATTCCACTTACCCAGCTTACAAGAGAAACACGATTCTTTTTTGGAAACCCCTTAAACATCACTACTATTTCCAAAAATTGATTCAAAGCTTTTACAGACACAGCAGAGTGTGCATCAAATACCAAAATAATAGCCCAACCCGCACTGGGAGATCCCAAAAGTGCAAACCCAATAGAGTAATTACCAAAAAACCCAGGAGACATTTTAAGCTAAGATGTGCTAAACCTTTACGCAACACTAAGGCGCCGAAGCCCGTGGGCTAATCTGCCCTAATTAGCAATTCCCCCTGCAATGGCCGGGTGAACCCCAGTTTGTCACAGAATCATAGAATGGTCAGAGTTGGAAGGGACCTTAAAGATCAATCCCTGCCATGGGCAGGGACACTTCCCACCAGACCAGGTCCCTCAAAGCCCCACCCAGCCTGGCCTGGAACACTTCCAGGGATGGGGCATCAACAACTTCTCTGGGCAACCTGTTCCAGTGCCTCACCACCCTCACAGGAAAGAATTTCTTCCTGATATCCAATCTAAATCTCCCCTCTTCCAATTTAAAACCATTCCCCCTTGTCCTGTCACTGCACTCCCTGACAAAGAGCCCCTCTCCAGCTCTCCCGTAGCTCCTGCCCCGCCCGCACGGCCCGGGGGCTTCTCTGACCGTGCCCGCGGCCAGGATTCCCCCCGACGCGGGGTGCCCCGTCCCGGCGGGGCCG
>VXBW01003572.1:120005-145497 GCA_013400375.1 Thinocorus orbignyianus
GGGGCAGCGGCCGGGGGAGACCGGGCGGGGGCGAGGGGCGGCCGACGGACAGGCCGCGGAGGGGCTCCCCGTGGGACCCGCTTGGGCCACCCCTGCCGGGATGAAGGTGCGGAAAGGGGCCCGGTCACCTCTCCCTCCACCTTGCGTCCCTCGGGCGTTTTAAAGCCGTGCCGACACCCTCCACCCGAAGCTCCCCCTCTGCCCGCCAGAGCCCCCTCGCCCCGGGGTACGGCCCGGGGCTGGGTCCGGGCGCGGCCCCGGCGCTCGGATTCACCGGGAGAGCCCGAGAACTGAGCCCTCAAGCACTGACTCTCACAGGCCACCATCTGAGCACCTCTGCTTTTCATCAAGGAAGTCTTGAGTCCTCAAGATTAACAGAGGGAAAAATTTGAAAACGTAAAAGCTCCAAAACTCATGCACTGGTTAAAATAAAGGTTCTCTGATTTGTTTACTGTTTTCTTCTTCTTTTTCTCCAAAATGTGCTTTATACAATATCTCAGTGACTTGGGGAATCATTGCAGCACTGCTACAATGTTACCAGTATATTTTGGTAAGTATTACTTCCTTCCATAACTCCTTAAGCTTCCTTGAGCACCTCTCAATAACCTGTATGGAGCCTGCTTGTGCAGATTCAGTGTATGGAGGTTGCTCCCCGCCTGCCCTTGAATCAGTGCAGAATGTAAATCCCCTCTTTTCAGAGCCCTCATGTGAATCCACTGTGTTCCTGCACCATGAACTGCAGTTCGCTTTGACAAACAGGTGCTTGGCTCATGCTAGGACATCGCTGTGCATGTGCAGAACGCGTATGCTTCAATAGTTGTGAGCGTGATGAGCCAGAAGGCAAGTTTTATGGATGCTCCAAACACTGGATGGTTCAAGGTCCAGCTCTGAAACCCTAGCCCATGTTGCGTGACAGGACCTCCATACCAGGACTACTAGCAGCTTTGCTGTTTGCTCAGTGCATTTCAAATTAAAAAATACATGAATGATGTTGTTACAGCCATTTATCTGCAGCCATCCACCCACACAAGGGGTACCAAGTAGAATCATAGAATGGTTAGAGTTGGAAGGGACCTTAAAGATCATCAAGTTCCACCCCCCCTGCCATGGGCAGGGACACCTCCCACCAGAGCAGGTTGCTCAAAGCCCCATCCAGCCTGGCCTTGAACACTGCCAGGGATGGGGCAGCCACAACTTCTCTGGGCAACCTGTTCCAGAAGTACTCCCAACGTTGTAGCCTAGTTCTCACTTCTACCCTGCTGTAGTGCAACAGGCATCTCCAGTCCTCTCCGTGCTGCTCCTTGGTCCCACTTCAATTTCTGTGCAGAAGGCATAGTACTTAAGGAAATGGTAAATGTGAAAAATCCATCAATCATTCATGTATCTTATTTTCTCAGTACCATCACTTCGAGTTTTAAAATCAGTAACAGTGCAGTCACTCTACACTAAGCCAAGGAGAAATATTTCTGTCCCCACCCTAAAGTAAGCAGCCCCAAATGTTTTACAGTGCCACAATGCAGGAAATAATCCCACTTGCTGACTTTTATTCTCCTTGGTCTCTGGAGGTTTTTTGGCCTCTGGCCCTCACCCACTCTAACTGCAGCCGTGACTTTTGGATGTTGAGTCTATCCATATCTGCCCAAGCTCCTAACCATGCAATTTCCCCAGGAGTTAATTTTCAATCATCTTGTTATTAGCAGTCACTCTCAATTTCCTGTTTTCTGTGAACTTCTGTCAGTTATTTGTATTGTAACCATGACTCTGAGATTGAGCTTGATTACCTTGTTTTATTGGATGCTACATGTATGATGTTCTGCTCCATGTAATGAGGGAGATATTAGAAAACAGAGAGGTTGGAGGAGGGTGCATTTGAGTTGTCTCCAAGCTGGATATATTACAGGTCTCCAGAAGCCTCCTATAAAGCAAGACCTGACAGCTGCTCCTCCCGTGGCAGAGGTAGCTCATCCATCTTTGCTGGCCTTGTGGAGGTGCGTGAGGAAGAGGAAAAGGCAGATCCCTCCTCAGATACAGTCTTGTCTTTTCATCCCTGTTTTACAGGCCAGCCAGGTCTGTGGCTTTACAAGGGAGAGGAGAGTAAGTGTGCTCTGAAGAGGTGTGAAGGCAAAAGGATGAGATAAAGTCATGATTCCCTGTGTGCATATGCTGCCTTCTTAGGAACTTTCATTTCCTATACATGGAAGACTGCCACATTAAACTGTGCCCAAGGCTGGTTTTGGGCTGCCCATGGACTGGGGAGGCCATAAAACTGATGTGGACACTGCACACCCCTACCCCTCCTGCCCTGATGGCTGTGACCATTCCTCGCCAAGCCAAGTGCTGGTGGTTGAAGAACTCACTTGAGGAGGCTGTGTCCCTGTGCGGGGAGTGGACCTCAGCCCTGGCTGCAGGCGTGAGACCATCACCCCTGAGACAGGGGAGGCCTGGGGTCCCTCTGATGCTCAGCAGTTCCAGAAAGTACCGAAGGAAGAACACTTGCTGGTGTAACCCAGAACTACTTTACTATTGTGGCTAGTTCATTAGAGCATTATTCTCACTCGAACAAACTCCAATAAATACAAAGGAATTTCTTATTTTAGTCAGTTCTGAGTTACTGATTTTCAGTTATTCCTCATTCTTCTTGTACTTCCTTTTTTTTTCATTAGATACGTTGTGGAAAGCTTGCACATCTTGCCAATCTCCTTCTGGCTCCATTTTTCTCCCTCCCTTTCAATTTAGGAATCACAAATTTAACATGTAACACAGTTTAAAGATTGCAATTGTCATACTACTAATAAACATGGAAAGTCGAAGAAAGAAAATGCCACCTTAGTACTGGAAACACATTGTTTCCTGGTTGGAAACATAATCATACTATTGTAAACCCAGCACTGATCCAAAATAGGCTTTGGAAAACATAGGATGGACTATCAGCAGATCAGAGTTCAGACTGTTCTCAGTATAATTGCTGCAAATGTAGGGTAGCTCTTGCTAAAGACATATCAAGTGTCGGTGAGGTTTTAGAATGAACAACTTTGATTCTGTCATTGTTACAGACTTAATTTTGAACGTGGAAGTGGCCATTGATAGATTTCAGCACGACAACCTGAAATGAATAACAGTAAAACAATCCTGAGAATGCCATGAAGATGCTTCCTGTGCTGCTTCCTTCTGAAAATGTAAGGGATAATTAACATCTTTGTAATAGAAAAAAGATTGCATTGGAATGTTATATACATTACTATTAATAATAAAGCATTATAGTAATTAGCTATAGCGCTGGCTTTATTTGCAGGTTCTTTCAAATTTCTGAAACCACATCTACGAATATGTAATTATAACACAGGAAAACTGTCACTGTCATGACAGAAAAGACGAAGCACAGCCAGCAGGAAAGGCTTAATGAAGCCTTCTGTAAATAGTGAGTCAATCATTAGCTACTGTTATACATGGGTTTCCATGAGATGGTTGTATATCTTCGCTACAGAATTACGAGACACTTGTTGCATATGCCTGCAAGGGAGTATCACTCTTAGTTCTGTTAACACTCTCTGCTGCTGAATATCTATTTGGAAGCCTTATATAGCACCCAAGTTGATTCAGATGACCTGCCCCTGTTAAAATTTAGCTACTCATTTTGAACCTCTAGTTTGACCATGAATAATCCAAGGTAGCAGATACCTGTGATTAGGTATGAAATCCACCGAGGAATCCTGCTATTGACTGAGGACTTTTAAATCTGATTTATAGCATAATAATTACACATCAAGAATAGGGTTTTTATTCTTTCTGAGAAGACAGATCCTAATATGGGTTGAGTTCAGAACTGGGGCTTTGTTTCCTTCTCTCCTCTATTCTTTCTACATGGAATTGGGATGGTGACTAGTTACCTCTGTGCCACCTTTCCACATTTATCAACTGAGACTAGGATTGTTTCCCTATTTTATGGATAAATACGTAAGATTGATATTACCTCAGATAACAATACCACTTGTACCAGTTATGATTATTGTTTGCAGACATTGATGAAGCATTTTTCAAATATCACTTTCATACCACTGCAGATGCAGAGTGCAAAATATTTTCTAATATGCTGTTAAATTAATATAATTCTGAAAAAATAAAAATAAAAATTGGTCTCCCTCACCTCAAGTTACAGTAAAGTGTACCTTGTTCTCCTGTAGTCTACCAGTACAGGGTGGCAGTGTTCTCTTCGTCCATAGACACTGTATGGACACATTTGTAAGCTCATGTTGCTATTAGATTTTCAATGTGTTGGGACTGCAAACATGCTAACAACTGGTGTCAGAAGTCTCCAGAGTAAATTTAATAAAATACAATATCCTGCTCAATCGTGTCAACAGGATCTTCTCAGTGTATGTACATGCAGAACAAGGCCACCATCAGAAAAATAAATACAGATTTAACTTTAAAATAATTCCTAATTAAGTAAACAGAACTCCAGATATAATGAGGGAAGGCTGAGATGGGCTATTAATATATAGTGCTGTATTTTGCTTTGTATTTCTCTTGAAATCCATGTAATTACGTTGCTTGGTGTCTCACAACAACTCCATGGTACTTTATTCTTATGCATAATACAGCATCATTCAAACACAGCCTAATATTGACATGTATAATCAGTAGCTGTGGAGAGCCCAGCACTGCTCCCATTCAAATCAAAGGCAAATTTCATTATGTGAATGGGAGCAAGAACACATTGTTCCAAATGCATTAATTTGGGTTCATGTCCTGAATAAACATTAGTTGTAAATTTCTCCTGGTTGACTCTGAAGACGCTCCAAAGATAAAAGCAGATGAGGATGCAAGAGCTGACGTACACCAAGCTCGATGCTTTTCTGATGCATATAATAAATCAAACTCAGGGAAGGCTGTTTAATTGACTATTGTGTTGTCTGTTTTGGGTCCAAATAAAACACCATGGGATCTTTAAAATGACTGTGCATTCCTAATCATGAATTCCTCTAATCACAATCCAAAACTATTTATGTGTTGGAGAAATTATATTAACGAGTTGTCAATTTGGCTAAAATCATGGGTTTTTTTTCTGTTCACTAAGACAATATGAAGAGAACGTGTTACTTACAGGGCTTCTAAAGAGCCGCAGTTGTGGATGTGTACAAATTTGCACCTACACCTGAAGGGCCGCTCTGCCTGGTTCCTGTGAGCTTCAAAACATGGTAAGCACTAATAGAGTGCTTAAAAAATATGCAGATGTTTGCAGTCAAGGGAGAACAATATATGAGTTCTAATTCAGCTTTACCTCTTTATGAACACTTCGAGGAAACAGTTACCCATGCTTGGTAAAGCAGAACACGAATCTCTAGTAAACGATCAGCCAGGCTTAGTATGGGATGCGTGTATTCACATGCCTTCATTTGCCATCTGCTACTCATCTACAGAATTTCATACTTCAATCTGGTGCTGTTCATTTCCCAAAAAGCAGTTACACTCAACCTTATCGTACTGAAAATACTGTATCCTTCTCCACTGCTGTGTTTTTCAGTCATTATTTGATATATTGTGAGGAAACAGCTCAGGCTACTTGAGAAAAATGGTACAAATTCAATTCCTCTATTGTATGTGAACCTCTCCTGCCTATCTGCAGGCTTTTTCTCCCCAGTGTGACTCCAATGCACAGTGGGCTATTCCTCAAGGTGAAAAGTGAAATTTCTGCTTTAACAACAATTTCCTCCGACGTAATGCTGTGATGTCACCTCCTGGGTTTTGACTCAATATCCTGCCTCTGGACTTTGCTGAACAGACTTTTGGTTCCTCAAAGTAAGTGTGTCAGCAAGGCTCCAAATAGTGGTTGTAATGAGACCGTAACACGACTAATTATACTGCAGATGTTGAGCAATGTGGACAGTAATGAGCCTGATGGAGGCACACCTCTGCTCAGGCTTCACAGGGTCTTGATAAACCCAGTGCAATGGTTGTTGCACGGCTTGGCACACTGCTCACTTATTGGACACATTTGGACCCACAACACACTTTGCTTGCTAAATATCTGGATCAATTTTTCCGCTATTATTATTATGGCAGGATGGTAAGATAATAATTTGATGTGTTTCAAATTGTTCCAAACAGCCATTTGGATAAAAACTGTGATCTGCATGCTCTACATGCTGTTCAAGAGCTGCCATCCATAAAGGGGAAAGATTTTTCACAGTTCCATTATAATTCAGGATGTGTTTGATACACATTGGATCAGTCAGGCTATTTAGACCATGCATCTACTGAAATCTAATCATATTTCTATTAATGAACCTACATGGTCTGTATGAAACTGCTGTGAAAGAGTAGATTATTATTCCTCAGTTTTTCTTGTACTTATGAGGGCTCTTGTGAACCAAACTGTGTAAGCTGTACCCACAGATTAAGCAGCCTTCTTATATATGTATTGACCTCTTAAAAGAAATAAAGCTACAAACTTTCGTATATAGAATTGTATAGACATATGATATACATCTACTAACACTTCAGAAATAAATATTAGGTGGTGCCTCAGTTTACCTGTTTTATATTATTGTACCCAACTGTAGACAGTTAAATTGATGAATAAAAGCAATGACAGAGATAAGGCTCTTTTGAGAAACAATTAATTGAGGGCCCCATACCTGAGGATTTAAGTCTTCTGATGTCCCTTTTACAAACTGGAACTTAACAGAGGGAATACTAAATCACTGTAAGATCAGAGGCCCCGAAAGGGGATGGGGTTATCAGCAAGAAACAAGTGAGACAGATCCAGACTGCAGCAAGAATACGGCCACACAATATGGTAAAGGGAACTGTGTCGGAAAGAGCTTTCCAGGGAAGGCCGCTGCATTGATAGGGAATAGACTGGAGGCAACTTCCCAAGTAGGTCACTGAGATACAGGTGCTACATTCATCATCACAAACTTGCTATGTGCCAACTTGAAAGTAAATAATTTTTGCTGGTCTTATCAGAAAATTTATACTGGTTGGTAAACTACCTATACATATATATTTATGTTTGTGCCAGTGCTGTTTTGTGGCCTTTCCTTGGTGCTTCTGTTTCCCTTGTGTATTTCTAGACATCAAGCCTGTCTGTGGGCAGCATTCAGATTAAATATACTGAGCTCTGCTGCATGAAGACAGGCTTGCCCTTCCCTGTATGATTCTGAGGAGAAGGGCAAGAAAAAACTGTAACAGCTCTTCCTGTGGAGTTGATTATTTTATGAAAAATACTGTCTGGCAGTTCTCTGTGGCCACCGGGGAGTTATGAAATAGTCCTTTGTTGTCCTATAGTCTATTGTTTAAACCAGAATTAATTATTCCCAATTTCCTTGAGTTTTTACTCAGCCTGTAGCAAAACACACAGACTGTCCTTTTTTGCTGCTTGCTTATTGTTATCTCCTGCTTCTAAAGGTAAAATAACCAATGGGCTGCATTTTCTTATTGACTGAGACTCTGGGAGGTGAACAGCACAGCAGTGGGCTTTTGAAAGTAATGGTCATCTTTGTGTAAATATTTAAATGACAGAACAGTGACCTGTGGCAAAACCTTTTGCAGCCCCGGAGTGTGTTTGGGGGCTTCTGTCTCAACGTGAGCATAATTAAGCTTGGCAGAGGTAAGAGACCTAAAAGCAAAGGCGAGAGGCATTTCAACACAATTTTTCAGTGCATGCAATGTTGCTGTTTCTGTCACGCTGAGGGGAACCGATGCACGATATCTTTATGGAAAAGGCAGAACATTTGTTCTAAACACCAACCTTTTTTACAGCAAAAACCCTTGGTAAGCTAATAGTGCTTAACACCGTTTCTTATCATCTTCAATCTCCATTTTATGTAGGATTAGACTGAGTATCCCTTGGGAAATTCTTATCACCAGCTAAATAAAGCGAACACATCCTTAATTGCAGATAGTAGGCAGTGATTTTTATGCCATGCTCCTGGTGTTCTTGAAATCATCACAGAGATGGGTGTGAGCCCATCTTTTAACACTGCCACAGTGACATGCTCTGTCTCACCCCAGTTAGCTTTCTTTATACATCCACTGGTCTGCCTCTCTTTTGCAGTGGTGGGAAAGAACAGACGAGCTTTTAAGCAGCCTCTTCTTCAGGTGTAATTTTCAGTTTCATCTATCCCCAATTTGTTCCACTTTCCTCCTGTAAGATATCAGCCAACTGCCTCGTCCAGCAGTTTCAACAATTTTCGTTTTGGGATAGAGCCCAATATTTTCTTTAAAACCTTGGATTGATTGTAAACATGGCCAGTGAAACAAATTGTCTCTGCCAGTCTTTATCCCTCCATTTCACAGCACAGAGGTTTAGCAAATACTGTGTCAGGTTTAGCTAATTCTCCTTCTAGAAAGCTCCACAGAAGGCTTTTCCCAGCAGGGGGTTTAGAAACACTGGGTTTTCCGTAACTTTTCTTCTTTTACTGGTTTCCACTTTTCCTGGTTTGAAATATAGAAGCTGCAAACCTTGAATCAAACCTCCTTTGAAAGTGTTTTTTGTTATGTATGGTAAAATTCAAGTTCTTTATTTTCTCTTGAACTTAATGGATGCCCTTGCAGAGTGTCCATTTACTCCTTCTGCTGGGTTGTATCTTGCTTTTCCGTGTGATGCTGTTGCAGGTACCTCGCAGCTTTATCATGTCTCTATTCCCCTGACTCAGCACTTGTTACTTAATTTTTGAGGCCCACATCAATGTCTGGGCTTGCCTCACTTTGTGCATAGTACACTGGTACATTTTTTGAAAGGAGGATTAGCAACATTGCAAGGGCCCTTGCTAAACTGTTTTTTCCTCCAATTTAGGCAGCAAGCATGTTACTGGGAAATCAGTGGAGTGATGATGTTTTGCCTTTATACAAAGGGAGGCTGCTGGTTTTTGAACCCCATGAGATCCAAGCACCTGTGAACGCTGTTGATGTCTCTCCCGAGATATGCCATGGTGCCCAGGACCCAGTTCTGTTTAGCTGTGTGCTACTCAAAAGAGCTCACTCCTCCTGCAGTTTCCTGCCCCTTGCTTTGATGTGATGAATTGCTGAACTCCTAATGTTCCACCAAACTCTTAATCCAGACATAATGGGAAAATATGGTGCTTTTGCTGTGACTCTGCTATGTCAGCAGAAGAGCTTTGCAATCACTGGTGGCTTCGTGGACAGGTGATCCTGCAAAGTCATTCAATCTCAGCACTATTTTACATGCTAACTTACAGAAATTGCTAGCTGTAGAGTAGCTCCTTTATTCTCAGAAAATCAATAAATTATGTCATTAGCTATCAGAAACTCCCACATTCCCATGCGGGAGGAGCAGTAGATGTTTTTTTCAAACAACCGGCCTTTTGAAACTTTTTTATCTCCTAGATAAGTGGTTTTCTCACATCACAACAGCTGCAAGGTGATGAGGTCTTCTTAGTTTCATTCAGTTGGCTTCTCCCTTTTCCTCATTTTCAGTTTAGGATTCCAGCCTCATTCCAAATTGGCAGGACTCTCACTTCAAAATAACAACCATTTGTTAAGACTGGACACCATCAAAGCCTTCATACTGCACAGTTTAGTGTCAATTGTGATCATTTTAATAATATTTGATGAGAACAGGAGCCTTGACTTAGAATCATAGAATCATAGAATGGTTAGAGTTGGAAGGGACCTTAAAGATCATCAAGTTCCAACCCCCCTGCCATGGGCAGGGACACCTCTCCCTAGAGCAGGTTGCTCAATGCCCTGGGAGATTCCTTCCCAGTACTGTGATGTTCCTATTACAATTCACACAAAGCAAAAAAACAAATGGCAAAGAGAAGGAAAACTTAAATCAAAACTTATAGATAAGAAACAGCCCAAGAAGGAGTTCTCTGGGAAGGCCTCAACCCCACTGTCCAGTGACTCATTGTACTTCAATCTGACACTGCACTACAAAGCATAATTACAACAGAGCTTCACAATCTTCACAACTATATAAAAAGCTGTGGAGACCAGAAAGCATCTTTTTTTTGTTTAAAATTAAAGTAAGATGAGAAAGCTGGATTCTCCTTTGAGAGTACCCTATTTTCAGTTATTTCCTTCCATGCATAGTTATCAGCAGTTCTGCTTTAAGGAGGAGAACAACTTTCCCTAAATATTCCTGGACTTTCCCTTCCTCGAGCTTCACCCCAGTAGTGTGAACATTGTCTTTCATTGTTTCTTTTCTTTCTTTCCTATATGCCTTAGACCAGAACAAGCCCTGAAGATGGTTCCTACAGTCGCACGTGGCAGAAGACAAAAAGAAACTGAGGGCAGCTGGACTGGCTAGCAATAGCCCCCACTGCCGTGTTAATCATACATTCTCTCTCATTAGCTTAGCTAAAATGAGGAGGTTTCAGATACTGGATTCTACATGCTCTCTTTCTTTCCTTACGTCTACTTTTCACCATTCTGCTGATAGATCCAGGCTATATGGCTGGAGGGATCTGCCTAACAGGGAATTTCCCTGCTGCAGTGTAAGCTGCGGACAGTATGCATATGTGAATAGTCTGGAAGGATCATTGTCAAGTGGGCACAAGGAACAAAATTACTGAGCTTGGGCTCAGTGACCTTTTTTCCATTCATGAGCTCTGCAGTAAGCATAGCTCAACCTGAACCAATAATAGCTACACAATATTTGTTCAACATGCACACAAATAGAAAAACAATAACATGCGATTAACCATGGTTCACATTTGCTTTTTGAGATACAAATTGATAAAAGCCTAGCTTAGTCATAAACACCAGTCTCATTAGATCTTTTGGTTAAGGTGGTGGCCCTCAGCATGAGGAATATGGCAGGTGATGCTTTGAGAGGAAATGGCAACAGATGAGGATGCTTAGACTGTAAATGCTGTAGCTTTCCCTCTTTATTTAATGAAATAACTGTAATCATAGAGAGGAAAGCAGACAAATGTTCCACACATATGGCAAGCTTCAGCAGTCAATCAAATAATTCCCCCAACACAATGAACACAATCTTTCCAGCTCTAGGCCTTTGCCACAAAGCTAATAGCTCTGCTGTTCCGGAAAGCAATCACATGCCCCATGCCTCTCCCTGCAGGTGCAGCTTTCCTGGTCAATCCAACCATAAACACTGTGTTTTTGCACTGCCTTTTACAGAAGGAGTAAGATGCAACCCTGCAATTAGGAAGTGCCATGATCAGAAGTCATTATGGTGGATTTTCTGAGGTAATGCAAAGGCACACAGGGAACAGCTTCCCATGATTTTAAGGCCTTTACACGGGGGCTGTGAGATTCTCAGAAACAGTAGCGAGTGACTGAAGTGAAATTATAGGCTATTGCTCCCTCCCTTCCCCCCTTTTTCCCATCAAAGCAGGAAAGGAAATTAAAGATAAATCTGTTTTTATGAAATATAAATAGATTTGTATTATAAATAAATCTTGGACAAAAACACAGCAAGCAAGAGCACTGCTGTTTCTCTTTTTGGCAGGTGACTCTATAAAGTATGGGACAGGTGGCTTCAGGAAGTAAAATACTCCATGCCGCTGCAAGTGCTTGGTGATCTGTTAAAACAGCAGCTGTCCCACTCTCAACCATAAGGAGAAGGCAATTATTATAGCCTCAGCTAGGACTATAGGTAAGCAGGCAGGCTTCAGCACAACTTGAATCCCGTCTCTCTTTGCTGTCGTTCACCAGAAGCCACACACTGCCCCAGGCGTGTCACACAGCAAGTGGACATATCCATTATCAGCCAGAAAGAGGAATGGTGCTCACTCCTGTCGGCAGTTGCCCAGACCTTAAGAAATGTGGGTTCAGTTCCTGTGCTCTTACAGACTTTCTATGGGATTTTGTAAAAATTGTTTAGTTTGCCTAGTCCAAATACTTATAAAGACTTGTTTGCTTTTTTTTTTGTAATGCCTAAAACCTTTGCATGCTCATCCTCTGAAGAAGAATACACCATGTAGAGCTAGTGCAACCAAAGTGGCACAGGATCAAGCATTTGGCAAGTGTGAGAGTCACACCTTTCTCCTAACACTAAGAAAAGCAGACGTTTTGCTATACATAACTTCAGTGTTTGGAAAACTCATCTAGGAGTGACAAGTATGGTTGCAATTCTTCCTTCAAACTTACTGCCTTGAACTCCAGATTTCTGCCTACTGCCTAAGGCTGTCCCAGTTCCCAGGCACCAGGGTATGGAGGAGAAAGATGGGAAGTACAAATGGATCAATATGGGGTGGGAAGGAGAAAGTATTCCTCCTACAGAACATGTGGTGTTTTGTACTGACAGAATTTAAAGACCAAACAAGCTGGAGGGCAAGTAAGCTGCTCCTTGGCTGTGTAGCATACCTGGATTCCAGCCGCTGCTTGAATCAAGTCATCAAGACCATTTTTTTATTTTTAATTGAAAATAATTGTATCTCTTTTTCTTAGTTAATATTCAGTTCCTGAGTGTAAAATTGAACTGCTTCAGACAAAAGAAGTAAAAGAATTGCTCCATTCATGTAACCCAAGTCCTTAAGGTCCTAGTGGATGATGGAAAGGGCAAAAAGAGGAAAAGAGAACTTTGTTTCTGCATAATCAAAGGGAAGCACAGAATCCAGCCACCCATTTCCTAAGACCATAATCACCTGGAGCATGTCTTCCAGAGAAGGAGCTCAATGGATACACATCAGGAAAGCTGAATTTTTCAGATCCTAGTCAGCTCAAGTATGAGAGGTATGACGTGTCAAGTCTGAGGAGATCAAGACATTTATTCACAAAAGTAGAACTGTAAGCAACAGTCCTTCACTACTAAAATGCTTATAATTATGGACTTAGGCACTATGAGTACAAGACAGAGTTTTTAAGTTCCTGGTATTAGAATTCTGCATCTAATTGCTGTCTACAAACTGAGGTGGACCCAAAATCTGACCTTCTGGATTTCCTCCTCTTCTCATCAACAATAATAGTTTTTTGCATATTTCCAAGGCTTTTTAGGAAGTTATAAGCCCTAAAAAATGCCATGTAATCCGCTTTCATGGAAATAAAGTTCTATATGCATATCCAAAAGGTTACATACCCAGTGGAGGGAATGTGTGACTGAAGGATATGCACCCCACTAATGTGAGCAGGTAAGTGTGAGAAATGAACCCCAGTCCTTCATTAGCTCATGCCTAGGGGTATTCTCCCCCACCATACACTATGTAAAGGGGTACAACCTTCCCCCTGTGCCATGTACATCCTCCTGGTATTGAGTCACTCCTTGGCTCCCACACAGTGATGCAGCCTGGCTTCAGTTCCTTGCAGCCTGGGAAGGTGCAAGCTCTGCTGTCATGGAAGGGAAGACTAAGACAGGCTTATAGGGAGGGACCAAACAATTAAGGGTGCAAAACTAAGCAGGTTTTTATTGCCTTGGTATATCTGGTTGCACCTGCTTTGGTTGCTAGCATGTGCTGAGGACTGAGATCTTCAAGCATTGCAGCTGTTGTTACCAATCCATGACACAACCACAGCTCTGGTTTGCTGTGTGAACTTACCCTGAGGGGTGTATCCGTGCTGCACACTGTATGGAGCAAAGGCGGATGAGCTAACACTGCAGAAAAAGTTGGGCTTGTTATCAGATGTGGGACTCCACACTGCCGTGGCTTATTCAGAAGAAGCCCAGGTATTCACAGGCAACACAGGGTTGTGCTGAGCAGACACAAGTGCAGGAAAGGATAATATTTTCAAGTAAATACACTTGGCAAAAGCTGCTAACAAAGTAATACATTTTCTAGTCAGTAAGAACTGATGCCATTGACTCCCTGCACCTCATTGATGTTTAAAATATTGCTGACTGCTGCAGTGTTGATACAAGTAATGCAAATCCACACACTTTCTGACAGTGAAAAACACAGGAAAACAGAGACTCCAGGGCCAAACAGTCTATTCCAGCAGGAAATGTTTTCAGAACAAAAAGTGACTGGGTCATCCATAAGCTTTGTGATAGCAGTTATTCTGGCAGCTGAACAGTCTGCTGGGGGAGGGAAGCCAGTTCATCTGCCTTGACCTAGAGTACTTCTTTCTTTTATTAATTGGCTGCTTTGACTTGCTGGTTTTGGTCCCTAGGTTTTGTTTACTTTTTCTGTTTTCTTTTCTTTTTNAGAAAAGATGTATGGCAGAGAGGCCACAAGAATATGTGGACAGAAATGCCATTCCATTGGCAATGACTGATTTTCAGTAACTTTGGCATACATCATATGAATGGGCTATGAGATAAACCCCAATCCAGGCATAGGTCACTGTTATTGCAGTAATCCATTTGGCTTTACACTAACTTTTGATATACAGGAAATTTTCAAGCAAGCAAAGATCTCGTGGGAGGTGGGGGTGCATCAAAGCATGGAATCCAACCTCCATAGCAGTTTCAGGGACTTTTGCTTCTGAAGCCTAAATCATCTAAATGAGAACATTCCCGAGTTAACAAGAACATGTCTCTCGCTCTGAGCCACCCACCAAAACTCTTTAAACAAAACATAACAAGTGATTCATGGTGATATGAACTCCCCTGACACATGCACAGCCAAGACTAATATTATGGTACAGTATGTTATGCTTAATTAAACAAAATGTTTTGCTACTCACATTTGACAAGCTTTTGCATAAAGCAATTGTGTCAAATTGCGCATCTGAGTCAGGAAACTTTAGTTTGTTGCAAGGCTGAGTGTTCACACTTTTTTTTCTCCTTTCACGTCCTTGTTTCTCTGGCAAGAAGCAGCTCACACCATTGTTGTAACATCTGAACGTACATTACATGTCCACACTGTTTTGCTGAACCTGCAAGGGGATGCAACAAGTAAGTAAGACCTCACTGGAGAGGTGCAAGGACAGTTCTGTGGCTCAATGGAGAGTTTGAGGGTGAGTGGACTGTTTTTGAAGCGTGTCAGGTGCTTGGAGCATGGGGAGAGAGCACTGAAATGACTGAGCAGTTCTGAACTGGATTAGGCAGGTTCAGGTAATCTCACTAGCCCAGCTTCAGTGCCTGTTCTGCGGGAAGCAGGTTCAGAGTGAGGAGGAGGAAGCAGAATAAGCATGGGTAAGGAGCCAGGAGAGCTTCAGCTTTTAAAGCCAAAACTGCCTGAAGAGATGGATTTTGTAGGAGGTCAGTCAGTGTGTCTTGACAGGATGTCTGACATATAACTGGCTGAAGTGAGCATGATCCTTTGAGCGTGAT
Source organism: Thinocorus orbignyianus (assembly GCA_013400375.1). NCBI lineage: Eukaryota > Metazoa > Chordata > Aves > Ciconiiformes > Thinocoridae > Thinocorus > Thinocorus orbignyianus. The sequence goes on from VXBW01003572.1 coordinate 135,148, forward strand.
CATCAGCTGAGAAATCAGCTGTTGCAGGAATTCTGTCGTGAAATAACTGCTGACAAGGAAGGGTGTGAAGCCTGATTAGTATAAGTAAGGATCAAGCCTCTTATTGGCTTCTATCACCAACATTTTCAGACCTTTCACACTTTCTTAAGATCTGCATCCTGAAGTACATAAATCATTGATAAAATATTGCATAAGTTCAATCTGCTTAAGAATCATCTTTAAACTATGTCACATGCTATTGCCCGTACATCTTGATCAAACTGTGAGAAAGGCAGAGAGCGCAAGATCAAAGCAAGCAGGAAACTTCTAGTGTGGCTGGACTGGTAAAAACATCTGCCTGTCACTATGTTTGTGTAATCACTCATGTCCTGGCTGTCAGACAGCAACTGATACTGGTGTGATTCTGCACACTGCAGTTCACCAGCAGTAGCTGGGGTGCTATAGGTTCAAGAAAGAACATGCACTGGGACTACAAGGCAGCTAGTTGCAAGTGAAAGCCAGGCCTCCGCTCTTCATATGTATTAAGTAATTCCTGCCATATCTTAGCCAAGATAAGGTTGATTTTAACAAGTATCTTCTCTAGACCTGATTTATTACTTTGGGTTTTTATTACCAAGATGTTCAAAACAATCTTTCCATTACATCTTTAAAACCCACCACATTATGATTTGTGCTTAATGCTTCTGTCAATGTAAACTCCTGATGCACTGAGAGCTGTGTGGCATTTAAAAGACAGTCACTTTGTCAAAAAGTTTCAGTGTCTTGAAAAGAAGAAACTTTGTCTCATTTGTGAGACAGTGAAGGCAAGGATAAAATAGTTAAACTTCCCACTGAGTTGTTTTTATTACTAGAAATACACTTGCCATCCTTGAATAACAATTTGGGACTTCAAGCAGTGCATAAAAAATAGGTATTTAAGAGCAATCTTGCTTTTTGAAACAGACGTACTCAGCGTGAGCAACCTATGAAGTTTGCATAGGCAATATGAGCAGTTATTTTAACATAAAGTAAAAGATCTCAGAAGATAATTTCCTTGAGGAACTTTCTACTTCAACCTTTCAGGTCTTTAGGTAGCCAAAATCCACGCTGAGGTCTCACACCTTCTCAGCTGTGTTGTGTCATTATCAAAGTTATCACAATTATGCTGCACCTTCTCCACACCTTTCGCAGAAGAGTGCGTGGTGCACGCATTTTGAAAAGGGTAATCTATGCCCAAGAAGAAATTCTGGCAGAGAGATGATGAGCATCCTTCCAGCACTTGCCTTGTTTTCCCCTTCTCCTTCCACTCCCCGGGAAAGATTCATCAGCAGTTGTCACAAGTCCCTATTGCTGGAGGTCAGTGAGAAACTGGCGCCAGGATTCAGCCTGTTGTTAAGTGCCGAACCAGAATCTGCACAAGTTTGCCTTGTTTTCAGTGCTGCCAGGGTTGAAAGGGACATGTAGCACATAGAACAGAATCAAAATATAAGGACAGTCTCCACTGTTGTGCTTCTTTACCTCCCAATGAAACAAAAGCAGTAGTCCTTCAGAAACCACATGAATCTGAAGAGTAGGAGTAATAAGTTTACAATCGTAGCTAGATACCACCAAAGCCCCAGGCAAAGACAATTCACCATGAATATTAGACTGTATTTGGATATTACATATACCTGTGGAACTCTTCTCCACACCATTGCTGCTTCTGTCCATGTTCTCTGCTTCCTATGGGGCTGAAACAACAGTACTGCAGCAGCTGTGATGCTCTAAGGGTGTGAGAGTTGATGTTTGTGGGAAGAGGAATTGGCATATATTACCTTTGTTGAAGAAAGGAATTAGCCTACATTAGGTCTGTTGATATAATTGAAAAAAGATGTATGTTTTCAGCTTCATAAGTTCTTCTTGACTTTCCCAGACTTGGGCATTTGAAATCAAGAGTTAATGTTAAATTCTGTCTAATCAATTATGGACCCCAAAATTCCTCTTACTTAAGCAGTGCAAATTCACCTACCTTCAATAATATCAAAGCCCTCATGGATGAAAAGTTAGGTATGACCCAGCAATGTGCACTTGCAGCCCAGAAAGCCAACCATATCAAAAAGACCATATCAAAAGAAGTGTGGCCAGCAGGTCATGGGAGGTGGTTCTCCCCTTCTACTGCACTCTTGTGAGACCCCACCTGGAGTAGTGCATCCAGCTCTGGAGTCCTCAGCACTGGAAAGACATGGACCTGTTGGAGTGAGAGCAGAAGAGGGTCATGAGGATGATAAGAGCACCTCTCCTATGAGGACAGGCTAAGAGTTGCGGTTGTTCAGCCTGGAGAAGAGAAGGCTCTGAGGAGACCTTATAGCAACCTTCCAGTACTTAAAGGGAGCCTGCAGGAGAGATGGAGAGGGACCCTTTATCACGGAGTGTAGTGACAGGATGAGGGGTAATCATTTTAAACTGAAAGAGGGGAGATTTAGGTTAGATACCAGAAAGAAATTCCTCACTGTGAGGATGGTGCAATCCTAGGCAGTTTGCGGATGCCCCATCCCTGGAGGTGTTCAAAGCTAGGTTGGATGAGGCTTTGAGCAACCTGCTCTAGTGGGAGGTGTCCCTGCCCATGGCAGCAGGGTGGGGTGATCTTTAAGGTCCCTTCTAACCCAAACCATTTTATGAGTCTACAATTCTGTGATTCTATGCTTATGTGAAGAACTATAAGCCCATGAAGTAATGTTCTAGAAACCAATTTTGCTGTGAGATACAGAATCAGACCTACTATTCTCCCACACATGTGGGAATCATATAGTGATAGCAGTGGCAGCCACTCAGTTACGTCAGCTCATGGTGAGAGGGGAATAACAGTCTCTTAACCAGTTCTAGAGCTGTAGCCCATGCCTTCCTCTGCTCCCTCTCACTGTAGCTAATGTCCAATGTTAAACAGTTATTCCTAACTTCCATTGCACTTAGTGTCGTCAGCTTGCTGCAGAGGAAAATCCCTGCTGCTACACAGTCCCACTCTGATTGCAAACTGGTTTGCTGCTGACAAGTCACAGCACACTTTCCAGGAGGTTGCCTTCTATCAAAATAGATTTTTCTCCTTTAAAAAAAAAATTAAATGTAAAGTGATGAAGGACCCTGGGCAAAATAACTGCTCTGTTAAATCAAGGAAACATTTCCGACACAAACAGTGACTCCTGAGTGCTGACGTTTTTCTTAGAGCTGAATGTGGCCACCATGTCAGCGGAAGGGCTGGGCAGCCACTCCTGCACTGGTGACCAGACGCATTTATTAGCGAGTATTAATAGGAAAGGAGGGAGAGGAACAGTGCTGTACAGTTTTCTCAGTTCTTTGGAAATTGGAACTACTTATCACATTGGTACTCAAGAAATGAGTCCCAGTGTGCACACAGGTGATCTATAGGCCCTACTGGGACGTGAGGACCACATCCTCCTCTCTCTTGCTCATGAACGGAGAATAATTAAACTGAAATTCATGTTGCTGAAGTAGAGAGGAGACTCAGAGCTGAGAATTTATTTTCTCTCTCTTTTTTTTAAAAAAAAAAAAATACGATTTCTAGCAAATTATCACTTGCATGGGATGCAAGATGTCCCCCTGCAGAAACCTTGAATGTTGGCAGCGATGTTCCAGTTTAATTAAGCGGTTAAAAGTGGCTGCTGCTTTTAATGTAGGAGGAGGGCTCCTTTCAGGGATAACTACAGCAGAAATAGCTTTCTCCAGCAGAAATGAAAGAGCTGAGGGAAGAGGAGCCAGCAGCTGGACACAGTACAGGTGAGGATGAAATAGCAATGCAAAGGAAGAATAAGGAACAGATAAGCAAGGAGGGAGATGAAGACCAAGAAAACAGAATATGAGTAACAGTTTTAAAGAAAATGACTTCTCATGCAAGAGTCATGAAAATGCCAGGCTCCCTCTCTGGCAATGCTGTATTGTGTAAGGAAGTAGTGATCATTGCGTTAAATCATGATTTGGAAACCGGAAAGTGAAAAACACTGACTTGAAATGTAGCCCACCTCATTAAAAACCCTGAGATCTCAAAGAGAAGCTAAGCTGTTTTAATGATTAGACTGTAGATGCACAGGATGAAGGAACTGTGTATGAAGCAAAGTTCAGAAGAAATGAGAAAATAAGAAGTTAGTTAGCATCCAAAGAATGTCTTTATGATTCTAAAAGCAGTTCTTCAGACTAAATGCATGAGAAACCTTAGAGAAATTGGTGAAAGGCTTCTAGTGCTAAACATTAAATTTCTGCAATTTGCAGTGAATGATCATGAGTGCATAATAAAAAAGTATCTTGAATAAGAGAAAGAAGGTCAAACTGAAGAAGAAGGAAAAAAATGTTGAAAGGACAAAGGCAAAAAAAGTAGCTCTGTAAATTAGTCTAAGAAAAAGTTTGCATGAAAAAAGAAGCTGGTCAGAGGGGAAAGGGACTGAAGAGCACGATGGAAAAAACCAGCAGTTCAGATATACAGCTGGTAATGAGGAGGTTCCTGGGTGTCTTTGCCCTGCTCCAGGGAGGAAGGGAGGTCAGAACCCTACTCAGATTGGTTGAGGATAAAAGACTTCTGAATGCTGCATAAAGCCAATTTTTTATTTTAGAGTGGTTTGGGACACCTCTCAGTGAGCCCCATGTATACAACTGGAGTTTGAAGGAGAGAAATGGAATGAAAAGACTGAGAAGGAGGAAGAGTATAAACAGAGGAAATAGGGCTATTTTTAGCTTTTTTCCCCCACAGTATAGTGTCAAAGTGATGAAATGTAATTAAAATTGATCCTCTGTGATTCAGAAACTGCCTGTAGCAGCTTCTTTGAATACATACACCACTTGCACAGCTGCTGTTGGTTTTCCAGGGGCACAGAACTGCACCAAGCACCACAAACCACACAGAAGAGAAAAGGTATCACCGGGCATTACTCTGATGTGGGAACTGAATAGAGGCAGTGGTTTGAGCAAGGGCATTTAAATAGATGTCTATCACAGCAAGGCTTTAAATTGTTTGGAACTGTGAAAGACATTCATTAAATAGGTGCAGCAGTCACTAACACATCTGACCATGTTTGGGAGCACTTTTGTAGACAGAATATATCATAACTACTCCAAAATGGGACCGTTCATCATGAAATTCATCATCTGTGTCACCTGTGTGTGCCCTCAAAAAAAGCCTCCTGGAATACCTGTTTCCTGGAAACCTGGAGGCCAGAAGGGCGGATCCTGTGGGCTGTCAAAGTGCTGTTGCTGATATATTTCTGCCAATCCATTTTCATTGCAAAGTTGCCACTCTTCTGCCCAGCCACAGTAAGGCACTGCATGGCACCGTTTCCCAGCCCATCTGTCCTATCAAATTGGCTTTTCTCCCTCTGGCTGTTTTGTGTTTCACTGGCGTATGCAGGTTTTAATCCCACCATCTGATTAGGTAGGAGGAAAAACAGTCATAATCTGATAACGGCAGGATAATGTAGGGCTGCAACGATAGGATGATTTAATTATTGAATAATTTTTATTTATTTACTTACTTACTTATTTATGTGCTCTTCAGCAGAATGAAATGGGCTTTGTTTCCAAGAAACTAAAAAGTAGTCCTAAAAGAACATTGGTTTAAGAACACTTCATGAAACACTGAGATTCTCCAGTGAGAAAGACTTCTCCAAGTTAATTTTGGTAGCATGTTTTTGTGCTGGTGTTCCTAATGGACTCATCTTGTCCTTGGACTGTGTCTTCTTGGCTCAATTTGCCCAGCCTGGGAGATTTTGCACATTCATAAAAATATAACCCAGGCAAATATTCCCTTATCAGAAAAAATAACGGAACCTCCAAACTGGCCTCCAAAGAAATTTCCTTGCCATTATTTCCACAATGACCTGGCTGAAACAACTCACGTATGTTAAAGCTTGAATTGGAATCATACCAAATGTCTGGGTTAAACACAAGTAATTCATGCAGGCCTCAACATTTTAGCTACTGGTCCCCATTTCAGACAGATTAGCTGGGAATTTGGAAACCCTTTTCTTTCAATTGCCTAAGTAAGCTTATTAGACATCTTGTAAGACATGAAAACAGGTGTTTAATAGACCTTGCCTTAGTGCTGAGGTGTGAAACCCTACTTGTTCACACTGAAAGACACACATCTGGTGCAGTTAGGACAAGAAAGATGCATCTGGGTTACATGATGGCAGTGAGCCTCCAGCCTGACTCCCAAGCGCATCTCCAGAGGTCCAGCTGGGACCTTCTCTCCTGATATCCATCCCGGTCGGTGACTCCAGGTAATCACTCACAGATGTCTAGCTGCTCTAATTGCAGAGGGTCCTGCGGGGCACGGAGGCTGTGGGGAGCACAGGTACGGAGAGGTAGAGCAGAGCATGCCCAAGGCAGAACTCAAAGCACACAGTCAGCAGCTGGACTCACTCAGGCACAGATCAATGCCACAGCCACTGACCTTGGTCAGACTGGAATTTGCAGAGCCCTTTTGCACGTCTTTAGCTGCTTCCTTGGGCAATATTTAGAACTTTGATTTTAAGTTGAACATATTAAATATAATATAAAATATATTTTAATTTATCTTGCTGAGTCCAGTTTGGAGGCTTATGCCAAGGAAAAATTGATATCATGGTGGGAATCTTCATGAAGAGGTAAAATTGTATTGTTTGTAAACACACACACACATACACAGAATTATAAAAGAACAGGATATACAATACAGGCAGAGTAAAACTGATCCTTTCCACAACAAGTACTGGTATCATAGAATGGTTTGGGTTGTAGGGTACCTTTGAAGATCACCTAGTCTATCTGCCCTGCAATGGGCAGGGACACCTTGCATTAGATAAGCTTTCTCAAAGCCCCATCCAACCTGACCTTGTGCACTTCCAAGTTAAGCTGCATTACCTTCTAGGTGGATGTAGACTTCACACAGGGGCTGGGGGTTGACTTCTGGTCAAACCAGCCCATTGCATCTCCTCCAGGCTGGTGTTCTCTGTGTTAAGATGTTTTGTGTTTGAGACTCTGGACCCATCTGAAGATCACCCAGTCTGTTCTTGACTGTCTCTCAGGCATCCATACCAGACAGTTCATTCTGCATGGCAAAACTCTCCTTCCTAATAAATAATAATTTGATAGCACCAAGCAAACTTGACTCAGAGGCCAGAATATAATATATGAAAGTCTTTGCTGAAGTTGGATAAATAGACGAATAAATAGATTGATTTTAGAGAAGTCCACTGCTGCCTGACATAATTATTTCGCCATTTTGGGACACTGGTATGTGCATCCTGTGAAGGCTGAAAGGACAATTAATCCAGTCTGTTTTCTGAGGAAGAAGAGTCTCCTAAGAAAACAATTAATATCATAATTATAATGAGAAATGAGCCTCAGAAAAATGAAATGGATAATAGGATTCAAGTCTCTTACTAATGGACACTTCTGGCAGTATAAAATATGGAAGAACATTTTTTATCACAGGCATTGGGAATTTAGCTACAGTGAATTATTATCAATATCTAAAAGACAAGATCTTAAAAGAAGTTTCAAAAATAAGTGATGTGAAAGACTACATCTATCACAGATTGAAAGTATGGGGCAGAAGAGGTGAACAGACACTCAATTTACACAGGAAAACTGTAAATACAATGCTCTTTTTTGGAAGCTTCTGACTAACACTCGATTCCACTGTAACCTTCTTTTAACAAGAATTTAAGTGTCATCGTCCCCCTGCATAAATGAGATTATTTTATGTAGAATACACAGGCAGTACAGCCTATTATTAATATGGTGTCATACACTTAATCATATTTATAGCCTCACCAAATGTTAATGGTTTTGTTGAAGTTTCCTTGTTGAATATCTGCTTTGCACTGAAATTTTAATTAGAAAATTTGGTATGACACAACTGACTTGCTTCTTACAGCTGTGCCTTGGTCTGCCATGGAGCTGTGCCAGTTCCCCTGGGTCTGTGAGCTGGTCCAGCTGAGTCCCGCAGCTCCACTGGCACTGTTGTTCAGGTCTGGGTGAACCTGTGTAACGCCAAGAATACTCACAGCCTCACCAGAGCATTTTAAGCACTCTCTATACTTCCTGAGCTCAGGAGAGATATTTAAGCAGTCTTTCATGCCCCATATCCAGCAGGAGATTCCTTTAGAAGGTCTTCTGGCCTTTGCACCCCAGTGCCAATGCTTTGTGTGATGGTCACCCAGGTGCGGGTAGACAGTGTTAACACATCAGATTGCTACTGCAGTTACAGATGTTCTCCACCTCATTACAGAACTCCCAACAGCAATACCTCCCAAGCACACCACCACATACTCACCCATACTCATATGACACCACCCTCTTCCCCATGCACCCTTTCCACACATCACCTTTTTGTCCCATTAGATGTTTGCTCCCTGTCTGAGGAACACAGAGGGGGTTTCTTTCACTTCAGGCTCTCACTGAGAGGGCTGAGTGACTCCTGGGCCAGGGAAGGTATGCAAGCAACTGCAGTGCAGTTCCTGCAGGGTCACATCACGTGCTAGTCATGAGGGTGAACCCCTGCAATGGGAGGAAAGGAGTAAAAAGAGGCTGCTAAAGCTGGCTGATAGACCACCCAGGACCATGTTTGGTCCTGTGGCAGAGCACTGGGACCATTAGATCTAAGAAACATATTGTCTTTTTCCTCCTGTCAGCTCCCTGGTGGTGTGTCAAACCATGGGAAGATTTGTAATAGCTTCTGCACAGCCTACAGGTGTGAGTGTTGGGAGGCAGCAGCAGGCAGCTACCACTGAATCACAAGTTCTTCTCGCTGCACCTGGGCAAGCTGGCAGTTCCAGTGCTTGGACAAGCTGCAGTAATGTTTTTCGGCAGGTCTCAGTATGTCTCTTTCTGAACGTTAATGTGCAAAGCTCATACCTGCCCCAGATAAACACAGAATGATGGAGAAAACACCTGCTCCCTAAGCAGATCATTCCAGGAGTTAATTATGCTCACTGTGAAAAATGTGGTCCGTATTTCTGTTCTGGTTTTATTTGGCTTAGCTTCCAGATAAAGAATCTTCATTTTCCATCAGCTTTGACTATTAGAAGTCTTCTAAACAGATACTTCGATTGAATCAACTCTGGGCTTTCTCTTCAACAAACTAAATAGTTTGAGGTTTTTCTGTTATTAGGTTCCCTGGGCTTCAAATCATTCTTCTAAGTCCTTTTGGAAGTCCTTTCACATATTTCAGAGTTCTTCAAAGAAAGCAGCAGTTAATGCTGGGCAGTATTCCAGGTATGGTCACAGAGTCTTCTTCTCAATGGTAGTGCAGGAGCGCTCTGGGGTGTGTTGTGCATTCTTGGTTGTCTAACCATGCAATAAATTAAAGCCATGCTGGCCAGGAGTTTGTGGTTGCATAAACCATTGAATAACAGAAATTGTATCATTACTGCTTCTTCAGACTTCAGTACTCTACAAGCCTCCCCATGTCTCTCTGAAAGGCCACATGCATCTTTTCCATTTTAATTAAAAAGCCTTAAAGGTTCAGTTCAGTCTCTGAAAGCAGAGTTATGAGAAATCTACCTTTCATAATTTACTTCCAAGCCGAGATGCCTATATTAGCTACAATGTTAATTCTGCTTTGTGTTCTCTAAAGCAATCTCAGCTTGTTTGGGAACTGGTTTCATTGGTCTCTGTCCACGTCGCTGGACTTTAACACACAGCATATTCTGCAAGGCTGATGCATTAATTTGGTTAAGAAACCAGAACAGGTATTTCCGGCCTGAGAGGTTTCAGTCGGTGAGCCCCCAAGGGCATTTCACTCTGTTATTGTGGATTGAATTTATGACTGTTTTTATTTCATTTGAATCAGAACTGTTCTGCCGGGGATAAATTTGTCCTGGCTTGTTTACTGGCTTATTTGAATGATTACACAATTGTCACCCTCTAAGAAATAATTCTGCTACTCAAAGCATGAGGCTAATCAGAATTTTCTCCTTGGAAATAAAAGATTACAGATAAACAGCATAGAGGAGAACAAGGCTATCCTAAAAGCAATCAACAAACACTAATCCCTTTAAGTGCTTGGTTTTGAAGTGGAATAGCACTGTTCATCGTATAGAATTAGAAATCTAATACACAGAATACAAAAGGATCAGTCTGTACTACTAGAGTGGTGGACAAACTAATTAGAGAAATCACTTTATTCTCCACTTTGTTGTTTCTGTAAGAAATGCTCTTTCCTCCTGTTATTCAGATGCTGGATTGCTGTTTACACAGCTCGTTGTGATTTTCAGTTAATATTGCAAGAGACACAATAAATATATTTGGTTTAGAAGTAATGTTATTATGTCAACAGTATTATTTCTGTTACCCAGTTATTAGCTTGAATCACCCTATGTGAGCCTTGCCTTTTTTTTTTTTTTT
>VXBW01003572.1:149212-241891 GCA_013400375.1 Thinocorus orbignyianus
ACTACAGTCTTATTAGTGTCTATTTTTCAGTTTGCCAGGAGAGAGAAGAGTTTCATAGGAATGCAAGAAGCTGTTCAGTCTATTGGTTTATGGGGATGTCCACTGCTGATATTTATCAGCTTGCTGAATTTTTGCTCTCTCAACCAGAGGGGAATTCTAGCCAGGGAGTTTGGGAAGTATGCTTAGTTTATTTTCATGTTTATAATATTTTTGCAAGCCTAGCGCTACTTGTTAGAGAAAATGGCAAAACCAAAATTGGAATGAACGCAATAGGAGAGAGCACAGCACCAGCTTGCTTTTGTGACCAAGGTCAAAAAGGAGAAACTGAAGGAAAATAACAGTGTAGAAATGTTCTAGAATGTAGTAGTTTTAATTTTCTTAGCATTAAGTTAGGGCTTCAGGGTACTGATGCTGCCTTTCTGATAGAAGTGATTTAGTGTCAGAAGTCTGAGATAAAACTGAGTTTGTGTGGGAGGGAAATAGATGGAGGTTTAACTGAAGAACGTTTCTTATAAATTAGGACAACTGAGCAGAAAGGCAGCAAGGACCTACTTCTGGTTGTTATGGTTCTGCTGAAATACTGAGTTTTTTCCTGTAAAGGCAAAGGAAAAATGTTCTAATTAATTAGATTTATTTACAGCAACTGAGTTTGGGATCAAAATAATTGCCTTGAGACTGAAGTGCAGCTGCAACATGCATTCCAGATGTGAAATGTAACACTGTGTTGTGGCTGACCTTATTTTCTGATTTTAAACCCAGAATTGGTTGGGACTGGTAAGTGAATAGATTCATACAGCCCTCTGAATTAAGCCAATGAAGAGGTGCTGTCACGTTCCCTAGATCAGATGTGTTTGGGGGACAGACAGGGAAATAGCTTCCTGCCAGATGAAGGGTCAGCCAGAGAAAGGTCATCCTCTTGTGTCTGGGAGGTAAGAAACGGCTACCCCCCCAGGGGCATCTGTCCTCACAAGATCTTAATTTACCTTGTGGTTTGAAGCTCGGCTCAGCAATAAGTTACCACCTCACTCCTCATGTGGATCACGCTGTGATCTTCAGCTGAGGGGGTCCTCCAGGAATCCCCCCGCTCCTGGGGAAAGCAGCCAGGTGTGCCCTGCCTCCTGCCACAGTTTCCCTGCTACAGGGAGCGCATGCTTCCTGCTTGTCCTTTTATTTATTCTCCCAGAGTTCAGGCCATTTCTATATTAGGCCACTGAGACGCATCATGTGAACAGCGTAGTAAAAACAAAAAACGATAGAATGAAAACCTGTAGAAAAGATAAGCTTTGTCGCTTCCCTCAGGCACCTAATGTTCACAAGAGCATTGAACAAGCTTTCCCATGACTCTTCCAGCTTCTTTTCCAGCAGACAGTGATGACAAGTTAGTATCTGTTTTTCTCAGTAATTTTTAAAGGAAATTGGATATGCTGTCCCATGCTTAATGGTTATTTCAAACTGAGACAATTAGTCAATTTAATTAAACATATATGTGTCATTTTTTTTCATTCCTTTGTTACTCTTTGCTCAGCATAGCTGGACAGAAATGTCACAAGCACGTGATGTCCCCGGTCTACTATGATTTTTCTACCTATCAATTAGAAACATTTTTCTTTAAAACTCCAGCTGGCTTAATTTTCCTGAAGTGTCTTTTTACCTTTGCTTTAGGTATCTGGTTGAGATATGCTGAAAGAGCCAAATTATTAGAGGCCCAAGAGTCTGATTCCTCAGGAAAAAAAGGCAGGGCCCTTTGAGAAGCCTTTGATTTGGAAGCAAAATTCAGTGTTTGCCATAGGAGGCAGCCTGGGCTTGCTGTAGACAGAGCACAAAACCTCCCACAGTTCATTAGGTTTGAGAGCACTGTACAGGAAGCTCCAAAGCTAACTGAAATATACTTTATTTCCTCCTAACTTGTGCTATCAGATGTCAAACTTATAACAGGAAAGGATTTCTTTTGGCATAGGTCACTGGACTGGGTCTGCCTTCTGTAAAAATTTCAGTGCTGCCTCAACATTACTGAGAGCTCGGTGGAGCAGGGGTTGCTACATTAGAGCATGGACATTCAACAACAAGCTCCACAGCAGGCAGTCTGAGAGGGTATAATGTCCAGGAGGGTAAACCGAGCCATTTTGAACACTAATTCGTGAGTGGTCCTTCATGAAAAGGAAGAAAATTTCCTACAAGTAGTCTGAGTCCCCACCTTACCTACCCCAGCTTATGATTTCTCCATTAGTAGAAATGTCAAACAAGTTTGAGATGTTCCCTTAGGTGATTTTAAACATTAGCTTTCTGGCAGAAGCCCAGGCTTGGTTGTGAGGTGTTGTATAGTGCTAGGCGATGGACCAGATTTCATCCCAAGATAGACAAAGGTGTTATGGAAAGGAACGGTTGTGTTTATCCTCAAAAAAAAAAAAAAAAAAAAACTTTTAAACTTGTTCCTTAATGTGTCAGAAACAGCTGTTTTACCTTTTTGTGAGTCTGAACTCTCAAACAAGGACATACCGGGGACAATATAGAAAATGGCATAGAAAAAGTAGCGCAATGGTAGAAAGTTAAATATAGCCTGGGGGGAGAAAGTATGGAGTATTCTTGTTCCATTTGAGAGATGGTAATTGTCTTAGTTTGTTCATTTTTCATCTGCAAATACTGTATCATGGTAACTTCAGAAATAGAATTTAATTAATGGTTTTCAGGTAATGCTTTTGCATTTATAGCTACAGTTTCAGGGCATGTGTATTCAGAATATCAGAATTAGAGAGTTTACCCAGCAATGACATCCAAGAGTTGGGATGATTCCTGTGTATCTCTGTCTATGCTACATCTGTGCTATGAGTTATATGAATACCTGATTTTCTCAGCCAAAATATAAAACAAAATTAACATCAGACTCAGAACCTTTACATCCCTGTGCAGGGAAGTCAGCCCAGTAGCCTGTCTGCCCCAGTGACTGTGGCGCTTCAGCAGTAATGCTTAAAGAAAGCACGAGAGAGAATATGGGAAACAGTGGTCTATCCTTCCCTGCTTTCCTGACTCAGAGGTTGAATTAAGACTACTATTTTTATGCATTTTTTTAAAAATTATTTACCAGTGGACCAGCAATCCCTGAATTTCTCTAGTGACTTTTTGACTTTATCTACACTTTTGGCCTCCATGGCAGCCTATGACAATATAATTATGCACTAGGCAAAGAAATACCTGATCTCTTCTCCTAATTTGACACCTGATAATTTCTGTGGGTGCCCTGTAGTTTTTGTGTGGTGCGATGTAGTGAATAATCATTACCTTGTCACCTCTTGAGGACTATTCATTGTTTGTAGCCTTCCTCATTTGTCTTTTTCCAACCTGAAGACTCCTTATCTGTTTGATATTCCCTCATACAAAACTGTTCACTGCCTTGGACCATGCTCACTACCTTCATCTCTGCCTTTCAATTTCGACACCCACTGAGGTGAAAGGACCAGATTGCATGCAAAGGTTTACCCAGCGTGAGGAGGTTTTTGTCAAAAGAAAACATGAGGATAGATTGTAACCTTGTTTTGATTTGTTTCTGAACAGATCTGATAGAACCAAAGGGTCTGAGTCACAAGGTGGGAGAAGTGGTAGCGATGTTCTTATATATACATCTCAGTTGTCATGATGGCGTAACATTACAGCGTAAGTCATGAAAGGAATGACATCTGAGTTCAGATCCTTTCTGCCCACCTTTGAGAAGGGAACAGAATGGGTGACTAAGCTACAGGCTGATCTGGACAAAGTCTGTCTTGTTTTAGCTGCTCTGGTTTTGCTCAGATCTCTTTGAAAGCTGCTGGAATAGGGACTGAGCCCCAACCATTTGTGCCTTTAGCACTCGATAAGGGAAATAGTTCCTTGCTTGTGCTCTTCTCGGCATGCTTTTGCTAGGAACAGCAAACTATCGAACACCCTTAATTGCTGTCAATTTGCTTCCTTGAATAAGTTTGGGCTGATGTCCTCCAGGACACAAGAGTTCAGAATCCTAATGGCTCAGGGCTGTTTTATCAAACAACTGCAGTGGCTGAGAGTGTAGTTGGTAATTACTGAGCTGGTACTGCATCCTCCTGAGCAATGCTAGAAGCGGCTGTTCAGGAAAGCGTATCTTTGTGGTTAAGCTCTCATGGCACTGGACCTACTTTGACTACTCAGAAGCTGTTCTTTGGAAGTTGGGAAGGAGGCACCACAGAGCACAGCCCAGCTGCCCACAAACTCCTGACCAGCAAAGGTGCTTTTGTTGATCAAAGAAATGACAGATGTTTCTTAGACAGCACTTAGGCAGAAGAGAGTCCATCACCTTGGAAATTTCTCTTCAGCTTGGAAAATAAAGATATAGTTTCTTCTGTGTATGAAATATAGCAGCTTCTGGTCCAAGCAATACATGAGTTCTGTGATAAATGTGGCCTCAATGCCGAACCCTTCACCTCTTTCTCCCTACTCTGGACTCCCTGTCTCTGGGCTTTTGGAAATACAGCCATAGATGTTCTTTACAACAAAGAAGAAAAAACACCTGGTAACCTATTGCCAAGAAGAAAAAAAAAAAGGCCATGTGGTTTAGTAGGAGTAGAGACAGCATTTTTGGCTTCCATTAGGCTTATTTAGATGTAGATTGTTAGGCAGCTCTCATTCTGGCCAGTAGCTCTTCCACGTGACTCCTCCTGCCCTGGAAGTATTCAGGAGTAACAGCTAGTGCTGCTTTCTGGACTTTTAGGCCTGGAGGTTTTCACAAAATGGATCACGTTTCACCTCATTAACCAGGAGCTGTATCTGTTCTAGCATGCCTGGATGGTCTCTGGTCACTCTCACCAGCACAGGAGATGCTAGATCTTCCAGTTCCAGTTCTACTTGTCCTCACAATGGTCTTTAAAAGCTGCATGATAGTGTTTGCAGCATGAAAAATGGGAAAAAAGTAGCATTGGCAGTTACTGTTCTGCTTTGGGGAAAGGTTTGCATTGGCATTTAAAAGCACAACTTCGTCTGCAAGCCCAGTCACCAATGCAATGTCACAGGTTGTTTGGGGACACGACGCTTGACCCACGAGTGACTCATGGTTCATCTGCAGTGCGAGAGGATCTAGCTGAGGTTTGCACGCCACCCCTGGCACATGCCCTCTGCACACAGTGATTCACCTCTCTGCATCTGCTCTATCTCCCCACACTTGGCAGCTGAGTCTGAACCTGTTTGTCTGTTGCAAGGTGCACGTTACTTTTTTTCCTCTCCTTAAGAAAATCCTTGGCAAAGTACAAGGAGCTAGATGGTGTATAGGGGAGCAGTCTGAGCTGCTCTGAAATCAGTGCACTGTAGAAACACCTGAAACACAGTATGTTGAGCTTGTGACAATTGCTTCCTATATCCTCTTCCATTATTCATAAAATCCCAGGCTCTGCTGATCCAGGCATTTAAAACAGAATCACAGAATCACAGAATTTTCATGGTTGGAAAGGACCTCTGAGATTATCGAGTCCAACCGTACACACACACACACAAAAAAAAAAACCAACCCAAACCCAAAAAATCAAAACCCCACAAAAACCCGAACCCCACAAAACAACAAATCATCCAACCCAACAATCTCAGCCGCTAGAGCATACCCTGATGTGACACATCTGTGCATTTCTTAAATACCTCCAGGGATGGTGACTCCACCACCTGCCTGGGCAGGCTGTTCCAGTGCCTGACCACCCTCTCAGTCAAGTAATTCTTCCTAATACCTAATCTAAACCTCCCTTGCTGCAACTTCAGATCATTTCCTCTGGTCCTGTCACTATTCCCTAGGGAGAAGAGACCAACACCCACCTCCCTACAACCTCCTTTCAGGTAGTTGTAGAGGGCAAGGAGGTCTCCCCTCAGCCTCCTCTTCTGCAAACTAGATGTGCCCAGTTCCCTCAGCCTCCTACTCTTTCCACCCAATTTGTTTCAAACAGTCGTTAAGAAACTGAAACAAGAGCACTTCAGGGCTAAGATTGATAGGCCAGGGAAAACCAAGTTGTCAGCTACTGTGAACTGTTGTTTCAGCCTCCAAAAGTATTTCCTCTCATTGCAGATACATGCTTAGATTCACCCCAGTGAACTTCGGAGCTTGATGTAGATGTCTCATACCAGTATAGCTGGTGTGGGTTCTTGCTGTGAAAAAAGGGGAAGAGCCATGTGTGCAGGACAGGTCAGATAGTGCATGGGTTGAATCACTCTTTCAATATGCCTGTTTCTCCCTGTTGGTTAAATTTTTAAGAAAGGAAGCCATGTTCCTGATTTAGTTGTCCTGGTGAAGTGGTCATGGTCCTGCTGTTGCAGTGAGCCCTGCACTGAAGCAAGCACTGAAGTATGCACTGAAAGCACCCAGAGCAACGTGACATTTAAACAGAAAGGAAGGGAAATAAAGCAGTAACCATTTTAAGATGACAGATGGATTTGCCTACCTAACATGCCAGCATTAAGCTCTGTGTAACAGATAAAGTAAGCGATACGGTATTGCCCAATGTGGAATAAAATTGTTCTTGTGATATAAGCTTATCTCCCAGTTGATAGAGTGAGATGGAAACAAGCAGTGAAAATCTGGCGCTCTGACGAACCCCAGACCTGGAGCAAGGGAGGGAGGCAGGGAAGAGGGGGAAGGAACAAAGCAGAAGAGAAGGAACATGGCAGGTGCATGGGGAAAAAAAGCTTCTCACCTTTCAACAGCAATGAGCCTTTGATTCAAGTTGTTCCCATGACAAAACCATCCCCACAAGGACTCTACCTGAGATGTCTTTACTTTTTGTCTGTTTGAGCTCATGATAAACACTTACATGAGATTTCCCTGCCTCCCCCCCAGAAAGAAAAGAGGGAGCAGAATGATTTTTTATCAATCCAAAAAGTCAAACTACAGAGGGCATTAAAAAGTGTAATAGAAAACACATAAAATCTCCATTGAGAGTACCTCATTCTGCATTTTGTTTTATCTGGGCAGATATGATAACTCTTTTCTGATATTTTTTTGTGATTTTTTGCCATTCAGAAAATAAAATGCAGCAGTCAGGAGATTGCAATGCATGGAGAAAGCTTACCCAATGCAGAAAAATTGTTATCCTTTCCCTTTGTCTTTTTTCTCTAGTATTTCCTGGTCTATGTTTTGGTGTGTGGTTGGGGAATTTTGGGGGTTTGTTTGGTTTTTTTTTGCTGTTGGTTGTTTTTCATTTTTTGGGGGGGGTTTGCTTTGTTTTTTTACCAAGGGTATTTTCCAATGTCTATAACCATACAAAAAAATGTATATATATTGTAAGTACTAGAATAAAGAATTGTCAGCTACTGTAAAGACATGATGGAATAAAGTAGGTGGTATTTGTTTACCTGACAGTAGTGCATCTAAGACTGAAAATGCCACCTCAGAGAGATGGCAAGAACATCGTTACTGTGAAACTTTCAGTTTGTGCACTGAATCAAATGACGCTGAAGGTTGAGAAAGACCTCACAATATCAGTTTAACTGCTGGTTTTAAATAAAATTTAGCTCTGGGGAGGGGAGAAGTGTTTCGGATCACAAGATCAGGGGCAGCTGTGTTCCAGAACACCTTTTTCTTCATTGCTTCTCCCTGGGACTTGTATTTAGCCTTTCAGGTGATTCTTCTGGTCTCACAGGAGGTGTCCCCGCCCATGGAAGGGAGGTTGGAACTAGATGATCTTGAAGGTCCCTTCCAACCCAAACCATTCTATGATTCTATGATTTCTGAAGTGACTAAAAATCCAGATGTAAATAAGTCAGTGAAAACAGGAGCACAAGGTGGCTTTTTATATTAAAGGAGAATGCAATAAACCTGGGAATCAATAGCATCTGTATCACATATAGCTTGATAATAGCATTACCTTTGGGATAGTTGCGTGTATGAGTACTCCTTTACACCAGTAATTCAACTACTGCCTTGTAGCAATGTAATTACCCTGCTTTCTCTTTGAAGACTGGCTGCGGTTTCAATTAATTTACATTCTAAAGAAATATAATTTTTTAGTAATAAAAAAAGTCTTTTCTGGGCCTTATCAGGTCTGGAGATCTCTGCTAGGCCAGTGCTGACCTGAAAACTGTGGACAAACATGATGGTCCTAATAAAAAAAAAGGCCAAACAAGTGATTTAAGTCTTCTGTCTGATCCATGGAATCAGAGCAACCTGGTACTAGGTGTCTGTGCAGACACCCTCCCAGTCAGACATGGGTTTGTGGGAGGACAAAACATGAGCAACTGCTAAGTTGTCTTCAGCCTTCTCTCAGAGGTGTTTGTTGTAGTGCTGGTTTTGACTGGATACTTAGAAAGCGTTGGTGAGGATCAGCGTCCTGCCATCAGCTGGTAATAAACCATGACGGCTGCTGTAGGTTGGAGACAAGAGCTCTGCCTTCCATCAGCAGGTTGCTGAACACCTGGCACATGAGAATTGGCTTTTCCCCTCAAAAGTGCCAACAGTCCTGGTAATGAAAATGTGAACGACCCAACTCTGTGCGTGTTTGCGTGGTGTGCAGCCAAGAAGACCTGGGCAAGAAATGTGTTTTCTGAACGGATTAGGGAAATGTGTTGAGCAGGTGCTTGTTCAGTGAAGGCTGTGCATTCTGGAAGCAGGAGGGTCTGTGGAAAAAATGCAAATGTGAAATATGTGGAATGTCAATGTCAAGAGTGTAAAATGGCTGTATACAAAAGCTGCAAATCCTTGTACCTAACTTGATCTGTACAGAAACTGGTGTCTGGTGTAATATAATTCCTTATCGTCCCACTGTGGATCTCTGTCACCCCATCTGGACATGCCCATCCTCCCTCTGAGTTGTAAAGGGACTGTAGAAGAGTAGATAAGGCTGGAGAGAAACTTTTAGGTAGCTCTAGTTAGGTGATATGAATTAGGACTCCATCCCAGGAGTCAAATTAACACTGTTATGGATAGCTTGAATTCTGATATTTCCCAAGATTGCTATAGCTCTTTCAAGAGATTTCTTGGATGCATATGGAAGGGGTCCATCAATTCCCAGATTGCATCAAAATAATTTACACACAGGCTGCACAGAAAGTGGGGCTCTCTAGAGATCAGAGAAGTGCTAAAATGCTCTATTTCTTTTAGTGTAAAATTTCCAGGTGAAAAAATAAGGCATGTCCACCGAGACTTGATAACCTCAATGACCCAACAGTTTGAGCAGTTCTCACTGCAATCTTTCTGTTCTTTTAACAAAGATCTTTCACGTTTCTGAAGGTGTCACAAGTATGAGGTGGAATGAGCTTGTAATATACGATTTTGAATGGTGTCTTTCATTGCCTGGGGACCTTTGAAACAGGCCCTCTGTGTCCACTTATGGCACTTGTATTGAAGTGGAGACAATTTTACCTAAGCTAAATAAGAAAGTAAAATCTAGGCAGGAATGCCGTTCCTGAGTCTGAATTATATTTAGCGCTGACTCCTTGCAGGCTCTATTTTCACTCTGTCAATAACAGATGTGCTGTTTGCAGTGTATGGCTGAACAAATCTATTTTCAAACGCCTCCCTGACTCCTTCACAATCTGTTGCATTTCATTGGTAGTACAATAAGCTGCTCAGTTGGGAGAAGAAATATGGAAGATGGGAACAAACTTGACTTTATTAATTTAAAAAAAAAAAAAAAAGGAAAAGAAATAAAAGAGTTCTTACTTATTCACAAATAAATTAAATTTGGAAGTCTAGTTTTGTAATTTCTGGCTCCAGGAATGGTGATAGGAACAATAATAAATATTAGCTCTTATTAGTGGAGGACTCTCTTTCGATTACTTACAACTGCTTATTTGCATACCGTTTGTTTAAATTGTATCCATGCCAGAAGTGCCTTTTTAAGCAAGCACATGTGGTCTGTCTCAAGGCATTGCAACATTTAAAATTATATACCACAAACACATGCATTAATTCTCACTTAGCATAATTATAATAAATCAAATTTTTACACTAGAAATAAAGAAGCAGATTTTAAGTTGATAATTAAATGACTCATTGAGATCAACAAGAACAATAGAAAAATGGAAAATATTTTTTCCCTAAGAATATTAAAATTTAAGAGATGGGGTTGTTCCAAGGAATTGCTGTGCCTTATCTGACTGGGGTTTAATGACTGTCCTTTCAATGCTACCTTATGTCAGGGTGCAAACTTTCTGAAAGAGCTTTCAGAGAGTGATGAAAACTTCTGAAGCACAGCACCAACAACCAGATTCCCAGGGCCTTCCAGGTGGGCACTCAATTGTTTGGTCAAGATTGAAAAAAAATCAGGAGATAGGCTGAAGTTATGATACCTAACCAAAAATAAAACATTTTTATTAAGTTTCTGAATTTTAAACCTAGCAATTAGTGCTTCACCGTTGGCACTGATTGGGGCTGGAGCTTAGAATGGGGTACAGTATTTCCACAAGAGCCCAAAATAAACTGTTGCAAAACACTTTTGCTCCCTTGCCTTCAGCTGAACATGTTGGTTAATGCCAAGTGAAGGTGTAGCTCACTTTATTAACCCTATAAATGCAAATGCATATGTGTTCACCTAGACTAATTCCTGAGGACAATGTGGGTGTGTCACTGACAGCAAACTCATTTGTGCCCAGGGCTGGTCTCCGACATTGAGATCAGCTGGTATGGAACAGGTTATGTCCATACCATTAAACTCTCTTATCTGCCAAGACTGGGTCAGCTCACGCAGTTTGCCTCTTGGGAGTGGTATGCTAATGCCTGAATTATGGCCAAAAACTGTGTGGAGGCGTATGCCTTGGCCCTGGCCAACAGTGTGGCAGTGCTGGTCTGAGAATCTAGTCAGTGAGCATTGACTATGTCCCCTCAGCTGCATACTGAGAAAGGGGCTCTATGCTGCACATTCTGCTGCAGGAAAGAACAAGGTGGAAAAGGATGTGACTTGACCTTTCCCTGGTTCCTTCCAGATATGCAGAGTTGCTCCTTCTGACACTTGACACCTTAATGGCCAGAATGTGCGTGGTGAGTGGGCCCTGGCTATCACCTGAACTCCCACCCAGCTGCCTGGCCCCCACCCTCAGCAGGACAGGCCATAGGAAAAACAGGAATGACAGGAGAGACTAAGATCATGGCTCAGAATAAAGGCATTTGGTGTCCCCTCAGCTGTTTCTCACACTTTTTCTTCCCTTGTGCTCCTCTGCCTGTCTGGCATTTCCTCACCTTTCTTAAAAAGTTGTCACAGCAGGGCCAGAATGTTGGCCGAGGGACTCAGTTGTGTTTGGTCTGTTTGAACTGGCTGGAATTGGGCAGCCCCTGGCCTGTCCTCATAAAGGCCACCCCTGCAGCATCCCCCTCTGCCAAAATGTTGCCATGGACACCCAACCCAGTGTCCTGGAAGGGCAAGGGCAAAACAGCCTCATCTGGAACATATTGTCCAAGCTCTGAATGTGCCTGGTAAGGTTGTGCTTAAAACAGTCCATGAGATGAAACTAAATAAACAAAGGGATCATTAGTAGGATTAAATCTGCCTTTTCTATTGGAAATGACTTTTCCTGTCTGCCATGTTAACAATATGCAAATGGTGATTCTCAGAAGTATATAATTTGGCCAAACATAGATGTTTTGTGGTCAGCAGAAGACAGTTTTTCTGTGCCATATTTCAAACTCCTGCTCTAGACCATAAAGGCAGCAGGTTTCCTCACCATGGCAACTCAAAGAAAACACCAGACCGTTTCTGCCATGCATGAAGGGACTGTAAAGAAAGGAACCAGGAAACACGTACTCAGTTCCTTATTGTTTTTTTCAACTCGTCTGCCAAAATTTCCACAAGGAGGAAATAGTGCCTAATACAAGGTTTTGAGCAAATTTAGTTTAATCATCAATCTCAAAAATACCAAAAGCTACTTATAAATACCTTACTGGACAGGAGAAGTTCTTAGACTATTTGATGTGGTTTCCCATATGTCACAGACAATTATGGACACCCTGTACTGAAGTGATAATAGTTTCTTTATGAACATATATTTCATTTTCCACTAAATGCCATGCTTGAGAAAGCATGTAGACTTAATCTGGAAATCCCAAATGATGAAGAATAAGCTTTTGCATGTGGTAGGTTGTTTCAGCAGTTAAACACTTGCTTTTTCAAACACAGTTCTACAGTTGATCTATATCCCTGCCTGCCTCCCTCCCTTCATCCCTAGTTTGTTGCTCCCATTTGCCTCTCTCTTTCCCTTCCTTCCTTTCTTTCTCTACTGGTTCTTAACTTTTTTTTCACTGCTGGAATTAAAAACTGTCTGATTGCTCAGTATCTTCTTCCTTTGAAAGTGCTTACCTAAGCACTCTTTGGTCTTCATTTTGGTAAGCTGAAAGAGACTGGGCTTGCTGTCTTTGTCACTCCAGCTTTCCAAATATTTAGTCACTTTATCTTCTCCAGTTTGTCAACATTCTTTTAAAAAATGGGCCCCAAACCACACAATTTTTCAGTCTTCACTCACCAATACCTGCAGCACTTAATCAATTTACTTCCAACATCCCTGTAGCTAATGTAAACCATTTTTTGTTTCTACAGTTTTGGACTACTGTACTCTATCTTTTCTATCTATCTATCTTTTATCTATCTTTTCTACTCTATCTATCCTTTTCCATGTTCACTCCATCTAGCCTTCCTGTCATCTTTCTAAAAAGGAAGAATATCCTTCAGCTCTTCCAATTTCTTTGAATGGGCTCATATTACTGTGCAATCAGAGGGTTTTGTCTGCTCTGTTCTCCATTGCTATTTACTACTTTTTCAGTCTTTGTCCTTAGAATTTCAATTTACTCCTGGATCACTTGTGAACAGTCAACATCCTGATTAGTGAACCTTTCCCACAGTCACAGTTGGTACTGCATTGGCAATGATGTTTTCCAGAAATAGAGTTAACTTTCTATCTTATTGCATTTATATTATGTAGCATCAATTTTTAGATCAGTTTTGATTCGACAGATCTATAAAAGTCAAAGGTAACTGTGGAGGTCTGACACACTTAATCAAGGTTGTAATATCATTTTAGAGGTAATTCACGTTTATTTGACAAGAGCTGTTTCCCTAAATACATGTTGATGAGGATTTATTACATTCCTATCCTCTAAATCTTTTTGAAGTTGAACCAATGAGAAATGGTATTTGCTGATTCCAAAAGGAAGGTAAAAGAAGCTCACAGAAGAAGGTAAATGGAATCTCATGGTACAGGAATGAGGGCAAGATGGCACTGAGAGTTTAGCACAGGGAAGCTTAGCAATATTTCATTAGCGACCCCTATTCTGGTTCTTTTGCTACCTGCAAGAAGGACTTAAGTCTCCAGATCAGTTAAAGAAGATGAGAGTTTAGTGATGAGAGGTTTCTGTTCCAAGTCTCAAAAAAAAAAAAAAAACCCAAACAAAAAACCCAAAAACCAACCAACCAAAAAAAACCACACACAAAAAAGAAAAACCCCAGTCAAGCCATTATCTAAAATTGTTCATACAATTGTTCTACAATTGTTCATACAAGAAAGGTTTAAAGAAAAAAATATGAGATTAACAAACCACAAGATTCTCATTGCTATCCCCTAAAGGCTGTGTTTGATAAATAAGACAAATGTCAAATTGGGAATTAATGAACAAAATTTGATGTGCTGCATGCTGGGTCTAATAATGAAAGCATGGGCGTCTGGGCCTGTCACATTTGTGGGGCTGTAAATATCAATGACAGGAGAGCAGATGGACTAAAAGGAGCAAGCTTTACTGTGCTTACTGCCATGTTCCCACCTTTAGTGTTGTGGGGCCCATGGTGACAACCCTGCTCTTTCAGAAGCCCAGAGATGTTACCCACTCAGACCACCAGAACCTGGCTAGATCACATTCACTATGTCTTTCTTGAATATCACTTTTTTCAACTTCTTTGTTGTCTTTCTTCTTTTTTCTTATCTGGTTGCTTATGCCTTCTCTTTAATGGAAGTCTGGTTCAGCTGACTAAGCTTGAATCCTCTGCAATGTTATTCTAAGCCCTTGGCCAAAAAGGCAACTAAAAGAAAAACTTTAAACAACGTGATGCTTGTATATGTCTGTGACTGATAAGGCCGTGCATGCATCTGTCATTCTTCAGCAGGGTCACACCAGAAACAGAGACTGCATTTATTATCTCTTGCTTTCATGTGATTTTCTTTAACTTATTTTCAGGAAAGCCAGATCAGACTCCAGCAGAAAAAAAAAGCAAAACACCTCCCAGCTCATCTCTAAGTTTTTCTCCCATTTCCCTTTCCCCTTCCCTTTCCCCTTCTGCTCTCTCTCCCTCATCTCCTGACAATGGCTATTGTCTTTAGAACCATCTCAGGTGTTGCCAAATGGAAAAAGAATTGGTTTTTATGAAGTTAAAAGAGAGGATAAAAGGGATAATTCCTAAATTAAATCCTCTGTGGATGTTTTTAAGTGCTCAACTGGGTAGTCAGTTTTGGTTTTCTTTCTTTCTTTTTTAATGGTGCTATTCTGCCATAGCAAAAAGTCCTCATGAAATCTCTGCACTTCAAACTTCAAACATCATCTGTTTGTTTGTCTCTATACAGAGACAAGTTCATTCAGTACATTTGTACCTTGGACCAGTTAATACTCAGGAAATATCATGACTTATTTGTATTGAGAGCCCTCTGGCTTGTTACCTGGGAGGCTGAGGTACTTTTTCATAAATCACAGAATGATAGAATGGATCGGGTTGGGAGAAACCTTCAAAGGTCATCTAGTCCAACCCCCCTGCGATCGACAGGGACATCTTTCACTAGGTCAGACCTGACTGAACAATTCCAGTGATGGTGCAGCTATAACCTTTTTGTGCAACTTGTCTCAGTGTCTCAGTTATTGTAAAAAAATAGTTTTGTTCAGAAGTTTATTAAGTTCTCTTTTCCTTCACAGCACACCTGTGCCAGGTATACTAAACTGAAGAATTTGGGAGGAGAAAAAGATGTCTGTACAAAGCAAAGTAAAAAAGCATGGAAATGTGAGAAAGTTCATTTCTGAGTTGGATATTTCTGAGGGTCCCTGGTTCTGTGTACGGTCGAAGTCATGGAAAAGGTGTCAGTCTAAAGACTTCACATTCCACCTCTAATCAACAAGCAAGGTTTAAAGTGGTCTGCTAGGAAGGCATCTCCTTCTCCACTAAAGTCTGGTTGGATCCCTCTCTAAAGGAGGAGAGCAGACACCACAACTGTAAGAACCACCAGTTGGGACTGGCTTCTTCTTGGGCATCATTAAGGTTCTCTGGTATCATTACATGAATATACAGCAAAAATCTGATTCTCAATCCAGCCCTCTAGTACTGGCAGGAAATTTTCTTTCTCTTTGACTGTCCTCTAATGTAAAACATTCAAACCACAATTGCCTACCAACCTCCAAGGTAGCAAAGTCTGGAGACAAACACTGAAAGTGCTTCTGGGCATATCTGCTTTGTACAATAGCACACATGGCTTTGGCCAGACTGTATTTCACAGTCTATTGCCACAGCAAGCCCGGCACTGAAAGAGGTTCAGAGTAGTAAAGAGAGAGAGCAAGTAGCACCGAGAAGTAGGACAGGGCGGGTTGGGCATGGTGCCATACTCTATGCAGGTGCCCCCTGTGCCCCTGGTGATTCACCTCTCTAAGGACATCTGGCTGTATTGAAATGAGTCACCTGTCTTCAGATCCTAGGCCTGACAGGCACTCGTCCTAGGGGTCCTTTGAAACAATTCAGAGTAGCTGATAATTGAAAAACTGCTTTACCAGAAAAGACGTTATGAATAGTTGCAGCATAACTTAAACAATATCTGTTTGTTGGAGAAGACGCAGCAACTATCATGTGTCATCAATTCAGATTTCTGCTAGAGAAATATAGGAGCAAAATGTCTCTTAGTGGAACCTATCACTGGCTATGTCTGAAACCTTCTGGACTTCAAAAATCCTGAAGGAACTTGAACCCCACAACTGCATTGTACCTCTCCCAGGCAGGCTGTTCTTCACTGAGTTCCCTGGGGGTGTCATTCTGGATGCCTCTAACCTTTTTCTCCTGGCTTGCCATGAGGCTGAAGCTTGCCCAGTGCTGGAGGGTAACTTTGCAGGTTAGGAAGTACTCATAAATGATCTACTGTTGCCTCATGCTGACTAGGGAAGAAGACCTCTTAGAACCTCATTTTCATTGACTTTGGTATACAGAACTTATACCAAAAGTGAAGCATTTTGCTTTATGCATTTTCTATTATTTCACTACAGTCTTAATTTCATTTCTTTATTTGTTACATTCCTTTTTTTTTTTTCTCTCATCCACTTGCAGCTGTGTGTGGATGACTAACATTCAAGGTGCACTTTTTGATCTTTAAAAGACATCAGAACTCCACTAGGACCAAATGACATTGCATCTGCTCTACATAGGGCTTGAAGATAGGGAGGATATGGAATCTAACTGCAAGTTCAGGCTCTTGGTAAAGTTTGTCCTTTTGGTTTAATTGGTGCCCTGGAGGAACATGAAGGCCAGAGTCAGTTTCTGAGGACTGAAGTAACCAGCCTTTGGAGTTAACCTTCCTAACCATGTGTGAAACTACTATTGTGATTTCAAAGTCTCATTAAATATAAATACAGAGCATGCCAGAAGTGATTTTGCAGTTAATAAAAATGTTCATCCATTTAAATAATCAGACTGTAGTCTCATTACAGCTGTATTGCATGAAACATTATTTGTAGAGAAGAGTTCTTAATCATCCACTTCAGGAAAATATATAGGGAAACCAGTTTACTGAGTGAGTTAATTTCAAAGAATAACGTGTTTGGTCTTGGATTATACTCTCACAGCTGAAAAGAAAATCATAGTGTTTTGAAAATTATTCTGAAAGCACAGAAAATTATAAACAACAGAATGAATGACTTGTAACTGCCCCTTTGCAAGAGAGAATCAAACAGAGAACTCACCAAACAGATTCTGGCTCCTGTAAGAGAAATTGATGTACAGACACACATCCCTACCCGCCTGCTTCCAACATAGGAATCAGACACCAAAAACATTAGGAAACAAAAACTCCGAAAGACTTTCAAACCTTCCAGATGGAAGATTTTACCCTTTTACCCAAGAGACAGAGTTGACATCACTAATGAGAGATGGCAAATATCTTTTTAACTCTCTCTGTGGTCTTCTGTACTATTGTAAACAATATACCTAATAATAGTAGAAATAAAGTCTTTGATGCTGTTACTGGTTGGGAGGAGGAGGGATGTCAGATGACTGATGGAACGTGTTAGTAACAGATATTTTTACATTAATACATATAGATGTGTAGACTTAAAAATATATATGTTGATTTTCTAAGCAGTGCAGGCCAGGGAGACAAAATTACATGTGTTCTTCTGGCCACAGGTGCATCCTGGGAGTTCGTGAAATGGGTGTTGGCCCATGCCTCTTACCTGTTGTCCTGCAGCCGTGCTCCACTATGAACAGCCTGGCTCTGTGCTTCTGATGACCTGCTGTTTGGTTGTGGGGGGGCTGCTGCTGAGTCTGCCTGAAGCCAGGCTGGACAAGTCCATCTTCCCTCCCAGGGCAAGTGCTCTGGCACCCAGCTGTCACCATGGCCTTACACTGAACATGATCCAGTTGATCAATACCTTTCTTCCACTGATTGGGACAGACAAACCAGGCACAGCACTCTAAATGAGGTCCGACAGCTTCCAAGTAGAGAGGGATAACCCCTTCCTGAAGTCCTCTCTCACCCCAATTATCCCATGATCCTATGAAATGAGTGATGGCTAGTAGGTCCAAGAGGCATGAGATAGTGAGGGTGCAGGAGGTGAATGGACTTTGTGTGAGAGTAGATGGGCTGTGTAGGGTGATTGTGTGTGTGTGTGTAAGGCGCACAGGAGAAGATGAGAGGTGTTATAGAAGTTGTTGAGGCAACAAGGTAGAAGTTGCAATAAATAAGGCTAGGAAAACTCTGCTCCAAAAGTTCAGTGAAAGAGTCCAAGGTTTTGGTAGAAATCACGGTAATCTTGTTGAAATGGAGCTGATGAAGTGATTAACCTCAGAATGAAAATTCCTGAAACAGAATGTGGTCATTTTAGGGTATAAGACAGGGTAGGGACTTGTGCTCACTTGATGCCTCTTCTCTATTATTATTGCTTTCAAATGCAGCCACTGAGAGGAAAAAATGGTTACAAGAGAGCCTGCAGGCCTCTTGGTTTCTGGGCAGGCTTTAGTGTGGCAGTCCATGGCAAAAACCCTCCCTCTTCTCCTGGCTGAGATGGAAATCTGAGAAAGCAAAGGAGAAGGCAACATGTGCAACCATTCTGTTCCTCTGGGCTGGGGACCAGGTTTGTCACCACCTCATTGGACAGCATCCGAAACTTCAGGGTATTTTGTGTGCTCGAACTGGGAAGTGAGCCCTTACTATTCTAGAGAATGCCTATAAAAAATTGAGGACATTGCAAGGTTTAGGGCCTTGTTCTAGGGCAGATGGTGGAGAAGGTAGGTGCAGTGCTGTTGGGATCAGCAGCAGTCCAGCCCCTAGGTGCCTATCTCCTGTCTGGTCTTCAGGGGCTCTATGCTGGAGAAAGAGGAGGAGGAGATTTTTACTTTTTCCACAGGCATGGCATAGAACTGGAGGAAACACCTACTGGACTTGGAGCTGTTTCTTACCACAGGTGGTCTTTCTTCTCTCATGTTGCTGGCTACATGCACCAACATGGTGGCCTACAAAGATGGTACAAAGGAGTGAGTGAGAGGTGCACTGAGATACAGGGATGGGGCACCTGAGATGCCCCAGAGAGCCACTGGCTCGGTGGGTATGTGCCTGGACAAAATTATCCTCTTGTAGTAAATCAGCCCTGAGGGGAGAAGGTGAGAAGTGCAACAAGCCCCAGCTCTGAAGGGTCACTAGTGCAGCAAGCTCCTCACACTGATTCCAATGACAAATGTGTTTGACTTGAATTGTACAAAATCTGCTTTAAAAATTCATGTTTCCTTTTTCCTCCTGCTCCTAGTAGCTCTGTGTGCTGTTTGAAAAATGACTCACTTCTCTCTGAGGCCACTTTGTATTCAAACAGCTAAATGACTGCTTTTAACCAATATTTTGTTGAAAGATTCCCCCTGGCCTTGTCAGCTCTTTTGGGCAAACGCCTTTTCTGCCTTGCCTTGTAGATACATTTATGTGTCCCATCAAAGAACACAAACAAAAGGCATTGAGATATTTCTTGTCAAAACAGTGGAGGCAAACTTCAGTTCAAGACAAAAGTTGGGCCAGGGAGTGAAAGCCCAGGTGTGTGAAGAGAGACTTGTCTTGGGTGAACGCTAACATGACACAGCTGCCCCATCATCCTAGGTCGGCAGCAAACCCAACCAGCTGAAAAAAGGGCATGCTAAAAGCACCAGAAGGGCTGAGTATTTTTGCTGGTTTGGGGTATGTTGTTGTTACTTGTAAATAGATGTTTAGAAATTTTTTATATTTTTTATATTCTAATCGACAGTTGGAGATGATAAAACTGTCATTGGAGTATGTCTGAGAGCTAGTGTGAAAAAACTGTATTCACTCAAAGGAAAAATGATACTTTCTTACTCTCCAGAACAGCTAGGAGTGGACAGGGTTTATTCTGATCACAAATATTCACAGGTTTTAACATCTTTCCTGCAATAACACTAAGTCTATATTTGCTTCTGGAAAATATTCTAGATGTGTGGCATGGAGGTTAAATTTTAACTAGGTTCTTTCATGATACAGCTGTTCCATTTCTCATTTATGTCTTGAATAAGTGTTGATAAATGTTCACATTTGCAGTAAAATTCGGAGGCAAAGAGGGTTTTATCTTGGTTATGCAGTGACCATATCTGATCAGGGACTATTAATATTGATCATCACAATCTAATTCAAAGTAGAGAGCAAAACTTAGGGATGTGAAAGCCTTGGGCAAAATTGCCGTAATTTACTGTTATGGGTAAAACTTTATGGTTAGCTACTTGGATCAAAAATCCCTGAGAGTTTTCCACAGGAAAGTATTATTAAAGGCATGCCATGTTAAATATAGCTATACAACACTCCCTGCTCACATATATAGTTACATATATATTTATGTATCTGTAAAATCAAATTTCCTTGCCCATGTTAGATGACATTTTAGATTACTTAAAGGAGGAAAATCTCTAAACTACCATATAATTCTTTATATCCAGTGTGTTGCTTTTTTTCTAACATCTTATATTTAATTCAGCTCAACCAAATGTTTTCTCCTCCCCAAAAAATCCTGAAAGTCAAAACTAGAAGGACCAGTCAGCTTCGCTGGGACAACTCATTCCTGTCATTGTGTCAGTGTGGAAACATTTTATCTGATCATAACCAGTTTTGCACTATGTCAATATTTAGCCCAGCTTGAGAAAGGTCAGTTGGCTGGTACTGTGGGCCTTGCTGCTGGGGCATCTCCATCCTGGTGCACTCAGGTGGCTTGTGGGAAAGGGACCTCACGGGAGAGGGAGCAAAGGTTCCCCTGCCACCATGTCCTGGAGCATGGCAGTGCTCAGACCTGACTGTGGTGTGCTGTGATGAATTTTGTCAGGGCAGTGCAAGCTGGAGCTGGTGGCCTCCCTCTGACACCAGTGGGACTGGGAGAGGGGGGATGGTGCAGCTCCTTGCTCTCCTCCTGAGATGGTACCATGACTTCTGCAGGGCTTTACTCATGGACATGGGTAGGACCCATGCTTGTAAGGATCCATTTTCTCACCGCTGTGGTCTTGGTGAGGTAGGTAGAGAAAGCCCTAGAGCAGGAATTAGTGGTGAGAGTCCCACTGCTCAGGCAGGGACATCCAGCCTGGTTAAACATCAGCTTAGTGAGGAGAACAGGGCAGCCGTGGCCCTGGGAACTGCAGTGGGGCTGAGGGTGAGGCCTGTTGAGCTGTCCTTGTCCATAGGTGGTCACTGAGTTCTGTGCCACAGGTGACCATGCCCAGCTGGCTGTCCCCTGGGGGCACATGCATCACCTATGTTTGCGTCCATGTCTATGAGGACATTTTAGGCACTTACAGATGATGCCAAAGTTACACTCTCAAACTCGTTACAGGGCTGGTAGACTTGTATTCTGCCCACGCTTATAGGATGGGCCAGTTGACACCCTGAGAAACACTAAACCCCAGCCTCATCTATCCCCTTCATAGATGCTGAATGTCCACAGGCTGCAGACTACAACCTGGGCAAACATTTTTTCAGTGCATAGCTATATATAGTTAAGCACAGGCAGGAGATGTTCTTTGAATGCTAGTTGTGGAAC
This sequence comes from Thinocorus orbignyianus, assembly GCA_013400375.1. Lineage (NCBI taxonomy): Eukaryota > Metazoa > Chordata > Aves > Ciconiiformes > Thinocoridae > Thinocorus > Thinocorus orbignyianus. The sequence goes on from VXBW01003572.1 coordinate 170,418, forward strand.
ACTGATCACCCTTGCCAAGTGGGTTTTTCTTGTCCCAACCTTGCATCTGAAATTATTTCTTTGCAAAGCTATGGAAAACTGTCTGCTTGGAGACAGCAATTTAGCTGGATCAATTTTAATTTTTCTGTGTGTGGTACACTGCCAGCAGGTTAGAACTGGGGCCCAAGTATCTTAAGTTTATTCCCAGCTGTGGCATTAACTTTGTCTCTAACCTTAGGCCAGTGGTATTTGGGTTTTTGGTTGGGATTTATTTATTTAGTTGCATCAACACAAATGGGATGCCACCACACAGGGCTTAATTAGTGTTTGTAAAACATTTCAAGATTTTGAGATTAAGACAGGGATGATTCCACATGGTAATCAGAATGTCTAATGGCCAGGCCCAGGCCGTGCCAGCCCTCCCTTTGCAGAGCAGGCACTGGGAGAATGGTGTCAACCCAACACACCATCTGCTGGTTCCCTTCTCTCCCTGCCTTAGCCACCTGCAGCAACCTCCAGTTTCCTCTCTCGTGCTGATCATGTTAAAGCACTACTTGTATTGATTCTGGAGCAAACATAATTGATTTTTGAGTAAATCACCTGGAGATTGCAGGAGAGATCCAGAGGCCATTTAAGTCACTAGGGACCTCCCATACGCTTTGGTGGATCCAGGGTGAGCAGGGTCAACATTTGTACTGCAGTAACAGCCGGATCAGTGCTCCAACTGTTAATACATGAGACCATGTTGAAAAGATAAGGGAATGCAGATGGACCTGATCTGATCCAGTCATCAGCTTCTTTGTTGCTTAGCAATTCAGGCCCATTTATTTTCTCATTACAGACATGGTGATATGGTACACAGATGATAGACACAAGCCAGGCCATTCTTGAATATCATGATCTCCATGCTCACATTAACAAAATTTGGCTTCTTCCCTCTTTTGAACAATAAACAGAAGTGGAAAAGATTCTGTTGCCGCTTATGTGAAATGTATTACGTGAACTTTAAAAAAAAAAACAAACAACCTACTTTACCATCAAATCAAATGGGTTTTTAGCCAAATGAGCAGTATCTAAAACTGCATTGTGTCACCTTCCTGGATTTTTGATCCAAGCAAAACACCCACTAGTTCTAATGAGAACAGAATTCAACCCCGTTTGAAAAATAAAATATGCAGGCTTGCAAGGCTAAAATTTCCTTGGTGAAGGAATTTCCTTTAGTAAAAAAAAAAATCCTCATTAAAACAAACAAAAAACAAACAAAAAGAATTAGGGAGACGTGCCACTGAGAATTTAAATTATCTGGGTTTGTTATTGAAAACTGCATATGTAATTTTTTGTGTGCATATAGATAGTCCATAACAGAGCACAACTGTACACTGCTAGAATAACAGATTCATCTACATCAACCTCTGTGGAGAAACTTGTAAACAAAGAAGGAGAGTCAGTGTGAAGTTTGGGAAAAAAATAACTATGAAATTCAGTTCTTGTGGAGCATAATATGGCTGTGAACATGACTTACCTCTGTGATGCAGCCATTCATCAATGAAGCTCAAAAGGTCTCATAGTTCTAAGGAAAAAGAAGACAGGAACAGGAAACATATATGTCCCTAAAATTTTAACATGGGCCTGTTCAATATTTCTGCAAAAGCACCATAATGGTCAGAGCTATAAAAGTTCAGATACTTCACAGATGAACCATTTATGCACCACAGACTTTTTAATCCAGCTATCAACATACAGAACAGTGTTTCTCCAAGCTGCTGGTAACTTGCAAAGAGTAGGTGTGAACCAGGTTATGTTCCTAAGATGCTTTGTAGATGAGGTTATCTTTATACTGCCAAAGTTCACAGCTAACTTTGACGTTTGAGATTTCTTTATGCCTCAGCATTATTCTGATTTAGGATTTAGGTGCTCCTAACAATTAGCTCTTTCAACCGCTCCTGTCTCTTGACCCTTATCCAGGAGCTGAGAGCACCATGAGGGGTGCCTGGGCATAGCAGTGAGTCCTTCTGCCAGCTCTCCTGCCACAGCACTGGACACAGATGACTGGATCATGCTTGACCAAGATCTGCTTATTGTGCCTCATGCATGGCCAGCCATAACCATGTGGTTTTGCTGGCTCAGTGCTGGAGCATGCTCAGTTGGGCAATGCTGTCCGCACCATGTGGAAGCATGCAGTTGCTGTCAGGCTCAGATCCTTGGCAATGGAAGGAAGATGGAGATCCTGACTCTTCCACCTGAGAATTAGACTGTCTTTAGGCTTCCTGCATGTCAGCAAGGCAGAAAACAGTGCATTCACAGTGGTCCCAGCTGGGGAGAGCGTTCCTGGGGGGAGGCTGCTCTTGCAGCAGCCATCGCTCAGAGCAGCTCCTTCTGGTCTTGAGGGCTCCCTGTCTATGGACGTAGCCTCAAAGCTCAGCAAAGCTCAACAATCTGATCCTCTCCCTGGCCCTATGGCTAAGGTCTTGCAGTGAACTCATCTGTCCTTGGGTTTGTCACTTGCTGGAGAGAGGCTTAAACTAGGATCCTTGCCCAGCAGACAGCTAACAAAAAGCTTTTGGCTGCAAACACGCCAGTTGGTCATCAGTAGTGGAGCAAATCTTCTGATGAGACTGTGAAATCACCTGTCAGAGTGCAGTTTGAGTTAAACAGGAGCTAACTAAAGCCCAGCCTGGAATTTGTTAGGCTCAATGAGTTCTCCAGATAGCCGTATCAGCCATCAGCACTAACAACCCGCAAACCTTAGCTGGCCCAGCAGGTGTGACAGTGGCCGTGGCTGGCAGACCAGCGCAGGGGGACTGCATACAGGGCAGAGCCTCACAGCCCAGCTGGCAATCCCACAGTTTACCCCAGGCAGCACATGGGTGCAGGCCCACAAAGAGAAATTGCTTAAAAGTTATAAAATTAATAATTCAACACTCCTTTTATTTGTGAGTTTTAACTCCTGCAGAATGTGTGTCCTGCCACATTACTTCAACCTTGAAATGAAGTACAAATGGATGTGATTCAGACTCTAAATATTTAAAGCCAGAATCTAATCTTAGATATATTGTGTGTGCTGTCATCTCAAAAAACTGATAAAGAGAGACAATGATGGACAGCAGAGATTGAAATTACATTCAAGCTCCGTATTAAAAAACTTGCCCTGCTAATTCACATGAATGATTAACCACAAAGAAACTTAAGTCTGTCAGTTACAGCAGTGCTGAAGTGGTCTTTGTCGTCACTGTCTTAGTTAACTTCAGAAAAGAATAGTCCAAAAACACCTCACAGGGAAAGGACGTCACCTCACCTTTCCCCTCTCCTCTTGGAGATGCAGCTAAACTATTAACATTTTCTGGTTAAATGGCAAACAAAATGTTTCTAATCTTCCTTTCTCTGTGAAGAAAGATAAAATCACAACCATAACCTAAATCAAAAGCTGTAATAGCACTTGGGCAGTTACAGGCTCTTACTGTAGATAGCCAGGTCAAAGCAATCAGCATATGAAAGTTCGGAAATAGCGAGCAAAAACATAACTAACTTGCTACAGCTCTCTATTGAATATTATTGTAAGAGGAGTGAGCACACCAGGGTATGACCCTATTAAATACCAAACCTGTAGCTCCAAAATAGCACAAAACCCAGATGGATGATCTCATCCCAAGCAGTAATGTACCAGAATACAAAGCAAGTGCTTCAAGAGCACAAGAAAAGCAAAATAAGACCATGCCAAAACAAAGGGTAGAATGGACAGCTGAGCAGAATGAAGGATGCTAGACCTGCTGCTGCTGAACCTGATGGTAGTCTTTCTGTTCCGTAGCTGGATTTTAAGGCCTCGTTACAGGACTTTCGGATATCATAACCATATAGCAGCCTCATAAGACAAACTTTAGTCCACTAAAAGCAGCAATAAGGCTGAATACCCACGTCAAGCCAATGTGTATTTAGCCTTATCTAAAGGCTAAATGATATTAACGTGATGTGTGTTGCTTTCTAGTTTGGGGCTAGAAGGGGCTAGGCCAGGGAGTGCTACAGACTTTAGGCAGAGCTCAGATGAACTCAGAAGGGCCGTTTGTACATCAGATATGAATAGTATTGTATGTAACCAGTGGGTTTTTATTAACAAAACAAGCACGACTTAGTTTAGACAGATGGAAGTGTTTTATATTTCAGTAAGGCTGTCTGCTCTAGCATAAAAAAATCCGCTTCTGTCATTTTCTAGTGAGCTGAGCCGAGGAGGGTCTGAGTGCCCATGGGGTGCTTTGGGGACAAAAAGTGCATGACTAATCCAGACAGGGATTGTTTCCTTCTGTGGGCTTTCAGAAGAATGTAGTGTTGTGGTCCAGCAAGTGCCACCGAAACGCAAGGTGAAAACCCACACGAAGAAGGATCACATGAAGGAAGCCAGACCCACAATAATGACATTCCAAATAACATGCTGGAGGCAGTTTTACAATCGTGAGCATTTGCCGTGGACCCAGATGCAGCTGCAGGAAACATGGATTTTGGTTTGGTTTCTATCCCATGGATTGGCGTCCAGGCTTTGCAACTTGCAAGTATGATCTTTTACTGAATAGGAGTATAGCCACAGGAGAGGAAAGATTAAGGGTATCAAAGGAATACATTTTTCATTTCACTCCTTTCTTATTACAGTAGATTAAAAGAAAAAAAAAAGAGTTTTGTTCAACATTCAGTTTTGAGGAGAATTAAATAAGCCAAAAACATTGTTCAGAATTAGAGCACTGAATAAAGGATTTCAAAACCACAGTGTGTGGTTCGTGGTGGGATTTTTATTTCCTTTTAAGATGAGCCATATACAGCTGTATGAGAGCTATTGTCCTCTGTCCCGCTGAAGAAATAGTTTCTTTCTGAAGTGTTCAATCTGTTAAGACACATAGGTGCTTTAAAAGCTTCAAAAAATAAGGAAAGCACTCAAACTCTCTTCTGGTTCAAATGGCAATTATCTGAAAAGCAGCAAAGAAAGAGGAATACATGGGTAAATGAAATAGCTTTTGATTGCCTGGCTACGAATGATAGTAGGATTTGTCCTCTTTGGGAATGGCATGCAGCAGCACGCAGTGTGCACTGGCAAGACAAAAGTCAGCCCTGAAGGACTGGTACGACAGCAATGATCTTACATAGCACGGATGGTTATTACAAGCCACACAGGAGAAGCTACTTTCTTCTCTAATGGATGGAGAAATGCTCCCTTCCACTGAGACACAAGGGAACGTGGTTTGAAGAAAACAAGCCCCTTAAAATCTTCCTGATAACTGGAAGAGTCTGGAAAGTCTCTTTTCCTTCTCTTCTATAGGAGTTGTCAAACACCAAGACTTCCACCATCAAGACAAAGGCTAACAACAGAGGAAGGCTGAAAGACCTACTTTAGTTTACAATTTTACCTTTCAAATTCATCGTTCATCAACTGAAGGAGGATTTCTCAAAACAGAAATGACAGAAACACAAATTAGGTAAGCACAGAGCCTGAAGAAACTGGATTGCCAATCATTTTTAGCATGTGTGCTGCTGTCATTTGTTATCCAGGGAATCCCATGCTCCAGGCAAATCTGGCAAAACGGACCTCTAAGAAGAGAGGAGCTTGTGTGATGGAGAAACTGGAAAGCTTCAGGCACTGAGCTCAACTGCATTGAGTTGGGAATAAGAGACAAAAGCAAGTCACAAGGACCATGATGTTGAGGTTTCCAGTGCAACAACTTTAGAGACTCAAAGTGCCAAATTTCAGTCCCTCTGAGTGTAAAACAGAATAGCACAGGACTCGAGCCAGTGGTTGGTAGAAAAATGGATGGCAGCCAAATCTTCTTTAAACTTCTGAAGCTGACTGTCTCATTGCTCTGACAGGTTATCTCTAGACAGAGGAAGAAAAAAAAACTAAACTCAAACAACTTTCCCCATAAACTTTTCTTAAGAGAAGTCAACAGGCTTGGAAAAACTCTTCAGAGAAAGCAGTCTTTACTCAAGATCAAATTCTTTAGAGAGGAAGTCCTCAGACAACTGTTACACCACGTGCTTATGTGCAAATGGGAAACTTGACTAGAATCTTAATTTATCAGGGTAAATTGAGGAGTGGCTGCAATAGGAAGCATGTGAAAGAGCCATTTCTGGATCACACCAGAGATTAGTCTCCAAATTGGAAAGTCATGGGTTTGGTGCATGGAACACTCGGTGCATAAGGAACTGGCTGGCTGGCCGCACTCAAACGGTTGTGGTCAACTGTTCAATGTCCAATGTCCAACTATTCAGTGTCCAAGTGGTTCCTGGTGACGAGTGGTATTCCTCAAGGGTCAGTACTGGGACCAATGCTATTTAACATCTTTGTCGGAGACATGGACAGTGGGATAGAGTGCATCCTCAGCAAGTTAGCCAATGACACCAAGCTTGGTGGTGCAGTTGACACGCTGGAGGGAAGGGATGCCATCCAGAGGGACCTGGACAGGCTTGAAAGGTGGGCTAGTGCAAATCGCATGATGTTCAACCAAGCCAAGTCCAGGGTCCTGCACCTGGGATGTGGCAATCCCAGGCACAAATATAGGTTGGGCAGAGAATGGCTGGAGAGCAGNTGGGTGGTGAAACACTGGGACAGATTGTCCAGAGAAGATGGGGAGGCCCCATCCTTGAAAGTGTTCAAGGCCAGGCTGGATGGGGCTTTGAGCAACCAAAGGGAGGCGTTGCTGCCCGTGGCAGGGGGACTGGAACTCGGTGATCTTTAAGGTCCCTTCCGACTCTAACCATTCTATGATTCTATGATTCTGTGATTCTATGGTTATTTTAGACCATGCAGGTACATATTATCAGGGCATATTATGGTTGAAAATGGTTGCTTCACTAACAAGGCTTGAGGACCTGGGACAGTAAAGGACTGGCCACAAAATGTCATCAGTGCTGGTAAGTCTAGGAGAGCTGAAATTCAAGCTCAGAGCCATTTCAAGTCTTTGTGCAGGGCTCTGAAATTCTTCTCGTGTTACGAGTTTGGGCATTTGTGAATTTGTGAATTCCCGTTTGAGTCTTTGACTTCCCTGTATATTTTTGTTTATAGTGATGGCTCTGCTGGTCTTCGAAGAGTTGCCAGAAAGGCCAGCTTTAGAGAGTGAGTGTAAACACAGCTCAGACTGAGCAGGCTGAGAAACGTGCCCAGCACAGCAGCCGGCAGATGGGGGAGGCTCAAGTAAGGCTGTTACAGACTCATCAGAGAAACCTTCTTGAGGAAGCACTGTGCCTCACATACGCAAGCTAACCGAGATCCTCACACATCCATAACCACTTCCTTAGTAATATATAGCATATAAACTGTGTCAGTGACATGATTTAGTGATGGTTATATTTTATCAGTTAGGTTGATGGTTGGACTAGCTGATCTTAAAGGTCCCTTCCAACCTAGACAATTCTATGAAATAGAGAACAACAAAATGATCTGGCAAGGTGTCAGAGGGCAAATCTGGTGCTAAAGAATAGACAGTAAATTCCTGGCCAGAGACAAACCCCCAAATTCCTGTTCAGCTGGGCAAGTTACTCCATATTAGGCAAACAGGGGCAGGGTCCTCATCCCATCACCTGAGACCTCTACTTGCTTGTCTGCTGGTAGGGAGACAAGCAAACCCTTTGTAGAGGCTGAAGTCAGCGATGGGATTCAGGCTTGGTGGTGGTGGCCGACAGCCTGCACCCACCTCCACAATATGTCTGGGAGATGTCCAAGCAAAACAATTTTGTTCCTAGCTGCTGCTATGGAGTAGAGTGGCTCCTATTATGCAGAGAGAAGGTTTTCTTGTGCTCAAAAAAATACCCCTTAGAGGGGCTGCAGAGGGGATGAAAAGGAGGGAGACCCCCAGTGAGCTTTTTTCTTTTATCTTGCAGATGAACCAGATGGCAGGAGCAGCAGAAACCAAAGGAGGAGCATGAAGTCTTTAAGAATCAGATTGCTAAAATGTAGGGAAAACTAAAGCCAAAAATTAGGCCTGGACAAAACTGATCACCAGAGTGGAAAAACAAGCACTGGAGGAGCTCAGCCAAACTGGGACAAAATAAAATAAACCAGCTCAGTTCTTCAATTCAAATTCCAAATCAGTGCTTTCAGGAGAGGAGACTTAGAGAAACTGAAGAACTGGCATTAAGTCTCCTTTGTCGCTGCAGCTGCTCACTGTTATCTGCCTCCGTGTTCCCTGGCAGAAGGCACTGCGGCGCCGAAAGCCTGAAAAATTCCCAGGATGGAAAAAAAGGGCATCAAACGGTGACCAGTGCATCCCTTACAAACTTGCACACGCCGGCAAACACATGCACACACTCGTCTACCAGGTAAGAAAGATTCAGCATCGCTGCAGCCCGTGACAGCTTACGATTGCCTGCAGCTGCTCTGCATCAAGTCACTGATGGTGGGGGACATGTAATGTTCCCCCTGAAAGCCTACTTGCTCAAGCAGGGCTTTCTGATCTCCCTGGAGAGATGCTGCTGCGCCTGCATTTTAATTGGCTTTCGGGTCCCAAGGCGGATTTTCATCAGGCAAGAAGACCTCACTCCAGGATGTTGCACTACATCCTCCCTTCTCGAGAGAACTCTTGTTTTTCAGAGCAAGTGCCCGCAAAAAGGGCATGATGTCAGGGACACCATCTGCAGGATGCGCTCTGTGCCTCCATTACCAACTGCAGACTGACGGACGCTGCTGCTCTATCACCCCTGGAGGAAGCATCACAAACCCCTTTCAACACCCACCCTCCAATAGCTCAGTAAAGATCCCGTGAGACTTGGTGGAAAAAACCAACATTGTATTTGATTTACAATTAACAGGATTTACAAATAATGACAAAGAAACAGATTAGCCATGAAATTAGGATGCCTTCATTGATGATGGAGTAGCTGGCAAAGCACCTTTACGTGGAAGCAATGTACCTCAGTTCTAAACAGTGTAAAATAACTTAGAGCCCAGGCAGGTTTAGGAATGACTATACACAAATGCAAGAAGTCGAGTACAAAACAAACCAAAAAAAAAAAGCCCCTCCTGGCTTACTGGGCAGGAAACCAGTTCTGGCAAGGCTTTTAATTTTCGGAAACTGACGGAAAGACTCACTGAGAAATACTAGGAAATTTTCAAAATGGGGTAAAAATATCAACAAACAGTAAAAGTCACTGTGTGACAACCTACCGGGCAGGGAGAGCGGGCGGCAGAGACTGCGGAAGCTTGCTGAGATTCAGCAGAGTCCGGGCGCTTGGCAGGACAATGAACGGAGGAGTACAGATGGCAGCGCTTCATTAAAATGCTACTTTACTGCCAAAAAACTTGCAAGACAAAGAGGAATAAAGTTCTCTGATGTGCAATACAGCAATTTAAGAAGACGTACCTAACTTTTTTTGATTTGTACGGAGCTTACCTATATTGTAAACACACACTTTCCGACAAGTTATTTCAATTGTCTTTGCTATGGGTATGGTGTGTATTCAATCAAATGCAGCATTCCAAGGCTCAAAACTGACTGAGTGGTTTTCAATAGACGGGTGTATGATTTTTCCAATACCATACTAGTATTTTACATCACAAATACAATAAAAACAAGGGATGGTATTTCTAGGACAGTTCCAAGATTCAAATAAAAAATCATCAGAACCATTCTAAAATAAGATATTATACATAATCAAATCATGTTAAACAGCACACTCTCGGCAAGCAGCTAATTACAAGCATTCTGCTGGTCATGTTTTTCACACAAAAGTCATTCAATAGCACATAAATATTTCTTTTTTTGATCTGCTTCTTTTTACAAAACCATTCATCAGATTCACAGAATTAGTACAAGTAAGGCACATTAGCATATATCATAAAACTCACAATAATAACAAAGAATTGTAAAGTTTTAAGGACTAATTCCTTCTTTGCAGTGATTTCTGAACCAAATGAGAGTTAATCAGTAGAACCCTCCTACACTGACATTATTCTTATTTCTGTCTTAGCCAACTGTGGTGGGTGCAATACTGTGCATCACCATGGACATAAATAATTAAATTAAGAACCATGTGTGGTAGCAAATCCCATTTTCAGATTCTGCAGAGAAATTGGACACGTTGCTTACGGTGTTCTTTGTGAGCACAGACTAAGTGTTGGAGCTATATGGAAGTCAATTTCCAGTTATCAAAATAAAAGGGAATATTGCATGTGTCTCTGAGTATGCTATTATTTTCCTAGTAGAAATATTGCTTAATGTAGAAAGGATACTGTAGTATTGAATTTACTTGCATAATGAATCCTAAATGCTGATGTCTCAGATTCTACTAAATTAAACGAACTACAGGTTTTCCTTCTTCCACCCCCCACCCTGCCCCCAACCAAAGGACTCTCTTTCCCACAGAAGATTCATTTACACACAACACAGCTTTTAATTAGAAGCATAATTTACAGTAAAAATTCTTTACATTACACCTCTGCTATCAAAAAAACATGAAATCTTTCATTTAAAGTTGTAATTATACATTAAAAAATAGAACACTATTTCCTTAACAGGAAGAATGAATTTGAACATCTTCAGATCAGATTTCTTTATTGCGGCTTTTGAGTCAAAGGTCAGTCACTTTATTCTCTAACGCAGCTGCTATTTGCTGTAAACGGAAGGCAAGCTGCATTTTTTGTGCAGCTGGATCCTCTTCAAGTGCATTTATAATCTGGAAGAAATAAACACAGAATGTTTAGAATCATTTAGCTTAAAATATACGACAACTATATACCCAGACCGAGTGGCTGATACTACTTTGGCTGTAAAAAGTCTTTTGCATTTACTCTGTACCAGAGATAAAGCCCATCCTGTGGGTCCCATGTTCTGTTTTTACACAAAGGAAACAAAATTGATTGTCTCCGCTACTTTATCTAAGTTGCTGTAATGTTTCCCATTATGCCGGGATCCAAGCAAATTAATAGGTAGCACTGTACCTTGTGAAATATTACATTCCTAGATGGAGCAGGCAGGGGCAAAAACGCCTCTATAACAATTTAAGAAACAGTGGTTTTATGTAGAGTGCACCCTATAAGTCTTAAAGGTCATTTGCAGCAGTAATTAAGCCCTGTCCCCATAAGCTTTGTTTATGAGAAGCTCCTGGGTGGTCCATGTGCAGGCATAAGGTAGGGCAGTGCGAAGTCTCATGTGTTTATAGGCAGTATGATGGAGACAACTGTCTGGCCGCAGCGGCAGCTCCCTTTGGCTCTGGCCAAGAAAAGCCAATACTCCATCCCAGCACCACGTAGCTCAGGAAGTAAAGAGCTCATCAGAGGAGCCCCCCAGCATCCCATATGCAACCTCTGCTATATGGAATATATATAGGAAGGTATGACTCTAAGACACAAGGGATTTGAAAACAAGAGCTAGAAAAGGTCAACTGTTATGAGAAGTCTTTTCTTCAAATAGAGTTTTTTAGGGCTTCACAAGATCAAATTTCAAAGGTTTCAAAAGGTTTTCATTTCCACCATCCTTAGGGATACTTTTCCACTGACTATTAGATTTGTCCATTAGAAGAACGTGTTACAGGGCAAAAATCTTCCTCTTCCAGAACTGGCTTTATTAATAATAGACACCGTAATCAAGCAGAAGCCTTTCGCTCTGTTTAAAGACTATATGAACTTGCAAGTACAGGACTGGAGAAACAGAGTTCGCCTGTCACTTCCTGGGGTTCTTACCACGTCTTGTGTATCATTGACAATGGAGGTGAATGCAGTCAGTATCAATCTAGCCAATACCTTCACTTTGAAGGTCTGGTATAGCATTTGAGTTTCAAATGATGGAGCAAATTTGTTTAGAAATAATTATTTTAATGAATTTGTTTTTAAAGCGTGAAAACATTTTTACAAGACAGTTAATAAACACTTATTACAGTATTTAAATTGGGCCTAATGTAAATTGATATTATTCCCTTAATTTAAACAATTACATCTAGCTGTAACTCCTCAAATCTAGACTAAATAATTCATGATTATCTCTGCTGGTGAATATATCCTTCATACAAATGTGGACAATTAGAGTGTACCCACTTAGTCATTGTCAAGCCCTGCAGAGATGCAGAAGGTACAGCGCATGCTGGGAACCGCTGCGTCGGTAATAAAGACAAGGGCAGCTGCAAAATGTTCCAAATTATGCAAATTAAAACATTTTCATGGAAAATAAATAAGCTCGATTAATTTTACTGAATGGTTCTTGACAGATTATCTCCATAACTCTGAATTAGCAGCCTTTTCATCCAATGCACCTTGTTGTTCCATAGTGATGCATGCAAAAGGAAGAGCTGTGGTGATGAGTTGGGGTTTGCTGGCCTAACACTGACAAATCCCGCAGACTGGTGACACCACCGGCGCCTGCCACCAAACCTGACACCAGGAGTGGAAGTGTGGAAGAGTCAAGATTTTATTGTTCATCTGTCATCCAGGGTTCCTGAGTGTCTGTGGAGGAGGTCAGGCCATGGGAATGTGCCAAAAGTCAATTTGCTTAGTGCTGGGAACAAGGGACGAGGAAACCAGGTTGGCCGGCGCTTCTCCTGCTGACTCCCCACTGGAAGAACTCTCAGGGTGATTTGATTTTCCCTGCCTACATCTGTTTTAAAGCTGCAACAGGCTGGCTGCTTCAGTGTACAGCAGCTGCCCTGAGCAGAGGATGAGACTCACTGCCGTTAGTGCTAAATATAAGTGAAAACACGAACTGGGCTGAGATGCAAGACTAACCGAAAAGAGCTCCTATGTGCTGTACTCCTTTTCCATTCAGCATCTGTTCCTACTCACTTTGATTTAATTCTGAGAGTTTTCTGGAGGCATTCATTTCCATGGAAACCATTGAATAAAAGTTCCCTTCTCTCTTTTTGTTTTCAGATTAAGTTTGGAGAGCTGTAGCCACAGCCCAGCTACACTGGGATGTTCTTTGTCCCCCTTTCCACAAGGTCTGAAGAATCTAAGAAATGTTTTGGACTGAATCTGTGAGTCTCCCTTTGAATCAGACTATATTCAACTGTCACTTGACTTTGGTTTACCTTAGGCAGGCACTTCATTTGGCACAGCAAACCAGGGACAGTAGCATGCATGGAAGTTATAAATGCATCTTAACTAATAAAAAAGGCACAGCCCCATTCCTATGAGCAAAACAAGTCTAATGGGTGTTTCTAAGAAAAAAACCCCAACACTGGCTTGAAACCTGATACAGCTCTGACGAGTGCTTCTTGCTCAGTGACATTCTTATGTCCTAATTCTTAGGAACTACCATTCTTACGGTAATAGAACTGAAGAGAAATGGCTTTAAAATCTATTTCTCTTACAGATATCATTAAACTATCACTACTGAAAACAGATAGCCCATAATGAAATTGTTCTTTTATACAAATACACCCATGACTGGTGTAATTGCCGAGCAAGGTGTATAATTGCAAAGTTAGAGCTTTCTGCTCAGGACTGTTTTTACCTAAAGTTGTTCCTTTAGACTGATGTTAGCCTTGATAACTTTTGACCATGATACTATTAAAAACTGAAAACAAAGGCTGCAACTTACCTCATCGTAGTATTTGTTAGTGTACTGGTAGAGTTGGTGTAGAGCCACAAGCGTATTTAAGGAATCGGTATGTGCCTGTTGAACACACAAGCAAGCAGCAAATACGTCAAACTCTGATCACAGGCAGCTGAAAGTCATCCACACGCATCACTGCCAGATACAGTATTTCTAAATGTAAACTCTGCATCTTGTAACTTTTGTTACATGTTACAATGTTAAATGACAGTCGGGAGAGAAAGAAAGGGGTGAGAAAATTTCTGTTCGGTGATTTTTAGATCAAAACTTTCTCGCTGTCTGCAACTTGAACACTGGAGGTGGAAAATATTTTGAACTCTGAAAGTCAAACCGCAGACTACAGCTCAAACATCTGTTACCAACATGGGTATGTATAACCAAAACATTTAGTCAGTACAATCTACGTATTGTCGAGATATTAAACATTGGTTCCATCACTGTCATGGCTGTTTGAAATCCTTTTCCCAGCTCTTTTTAACTCTTTGAAATTACTCACACCTCACTACAGCAAAGGTGTAACTCATCAAGACCACAAGCACATGTACGTTTGGAAAAAGCCATCTGACTCACAAAGATGGAAAGGGGAGAGAGAGAGAGATAGAGGGCAAAAGGACTTTAAATTAAGTGGGAAATCATCCCTCTGTTACCTCTTCCTCTCCCCTCCCCCTGATATTTTACTTATTTAGTGAATGTGCTCTACCTCTCTAAACAGATGTTTTTCATTCAAATGTATAGGATTCAAATCTCTAGCTATACCTTTAGTATTTTAAGTTAGTTAAGAAAAAGAAGATTTGCATAATGTTACTGGCATAAATGATTACCCAAGGCACGAAGCAGCAGAGAAAAGTCCATCTTTTCTGGCTCGTGCTGGTCAAAATTTGCAATGTTCGATTACTCCTTCCATATTCATTTTTATCATAATTTATAGTGTAAATAGAAAAGATCAACATATATCTGCTGATGTTAAAACATTCTATTGAATTTACTTTTAATCACCAATTGGTTTAATTTCATATACTTCTCAATTTGTGTAATAAATAAAGTGAACTGGAAAATGAAATGTCACTGCAGATGAGTTTTGTAGTGAATGACTGAAAATAGAAATGCTCTCATGAGGAAGTTGATCTGCAAAATGTTAGGTCCTAAGGGCACTGAAACAAACAAACCACAGAACATTCCCCAAACATCCTCCTTACGCTAGAAATCTTCAACTAAATTAAGCAAATGAGTAAACCAGCCAGTAAGTACACTGTCTCTTTGCTCAGGCTAAACAACATCTTTTAAGACTGGTGAGGACCTCTCCTGGTTCCCCCAGTCAAATTGAGCACTTCGAAGGCACAAGCCTGCTCTAGCTAAGCTGAGCTGCAGAGCAGACAGGCTCTTTGATGACTGAAGCAAGCTTTGTAGAGTCTTTGCTCCACCAGTCTCCGAGCAGAGTTCCCAGCTTGCAACCAACCCCCTCTGTTCTTCTACATGAGAGGTAAACCCCAACAACCCACCATGGAAAAAGTGCCACTGAGAGGGCACAGGGTGAGCTTCTCACATGCAGCGTAAAGCAGAAATACTGCCCTCGTACAGACAGCTCTCAAATAAGCTGTGCTTAACATATGTGCCTCCCCTTTCATTTCTGAAATCTAATTTTTCCTGGAGTAGTGCTCTGAATTCAGTCATTACTTGTTATCAGTATGATCAATGCTAAAAATCCTCTACATGCTGCAGAGAGAAAACAGCATTCAAGAGCGCTATCATTTTTCCACAATGGATGTGAAAAAATCCTAACACTTGCTCTGGCACCTGCATCACTCAGATAGATTAGTGACGATAAATATTCTTCGTTCCACTCAATAATCAACAATTCAAAGGGCTAAAAGACAACTACAGCAAGAAGGTGTATTTCAGAGATGTTTGAAATAACTCATTTGATGTTTGCACATACAATAAATCTACTTGTTGAATTGAAAAGAGAAGACAATGAAAAACAGTGCTATACTTATCTCCAAGGTCAGCACAAGAAAATGGAATTTATTCTTACCCTAGAAATCTCTGCTAGATGAGTATTCATGTCCTGGTCACTAACTGGCACCATCTGACGAATACCTTTGTAGTAACTGCAACAAATGAAAACAAGCTTTCAATTAGGTGAAATACACTCTGGCTTTCTTGTAATCCTGTATTTTGATTTGGCAATTATTTTAAACAAGCTTCCTAATAATGCAAGAGAGATTCTGCCACAACAGCCAATGATTCCTTTAGTAATCCTGCCTCCCTACACTCATTAGTACCTTTGCAACAGAGGTAAATCACACCTGATTGTAGAGGGGCAAACCACAGGAAAGATATCTATTTGTATTTGCAGCCAATGTTTATTTTAAGTCTTCAAACTTTTGAAGTTATCAGCTGGCAAGGGTTTTGTCATTAATAAACAAATAGAATAGAAAATCTGAAATCCTGAAATCTTTTCAGGGTTTGATCTCTAGTAAATTATGGAAGCGCAGCGTTGGTTAAGACAGATCATACAGGTGACAGCAACCGCTGCGGAGAACAGCATCATCTTTTCTCTTGAATAAATGCATCCATAAATCTATCCATCTGCCTGCACAGACACGAGCACACACTGACATGAGCACATAACGGTGCTCCATTTCAACCTGCCAATGCCACCACCAAGGGAACGTTTTAACATTCAGGTGTAAAATTTTTAACATTCGACAGTTGACTATGATGACCTCAGCATTTGCTTTTCCTCTTACTGAGTATATTCACACAGATTTAAGACCTTAACAACTCTGAGCAAACATGAAAAGAGCCTATACTTACTCTTCCACCATTTTCTTATAGTTGAAGATTTCTTTTGCGTAAAGTAATTTATTACTTGGAGAATCCTGAAAAATTTATAATAGAGAGAAACTTGATTGATTTATGAACATCTCTAGGAAGCAACAGCAAGTTAGGAACCTAAGATCAAACTTTATTTTCACATGCACCTGAGCTTTACTGACTCTAATATTTGGATGTTTATTATTAACATTTACCTTCGTACATGGGTGGGATTATTTGCTTTAAAATGATGAAGTTTGCACACGGCATTACTGTTTTACAAATACATCAGTGCAAGATGATAATAAATTATTGGTGGACATGAAATAACCAGCTCTTAAGCTTGCTTCTTATAGAAGCCATTGGTATTTTCTGCTCTTTATAAAAATCAATCAGCAGACTACACAGTAGCACTGACATGTTCACCAACCTGTTAAGTGGTGAAATGCTAACTTCATTATAAAACTAAAAAGAAACGATCAAGGCTGCATCTCCTCAGAGAACGGGTATTGTCTACGAGGATGCCCTTTGTCTTGTCAGGCGTGAGCGTAGTCAGGATGTAGAATGCAAACCACTTACTCTGCTTAATTTGTGCTCTGTTCTTGTGCAAGCATCCATGAAAGTCTGTGCAATGACTGACAAGGAAGCATCCACTACTTCGTGAACGTGAACGTCAAAAATGAAATGGGGATTTTTCAGTATGTTTACCCAGAATCTAAGAGGAAGGCTGCAAAGCAAGGAAAAAGATAAATAATCCTTTTTCTACAACAAATGTTCTACACCAAGCAGATCACATGAAATTAAGTACAGGTTTTGCATTTTGATCTCCTCACAACAATGAAGCTTAATTTTCTATTTCAACATTTATACAGACTATCTGTTGTCTGGTTTCCACGCCTGAAAACCAAACATTTCTCTTGGAAAAATGAGAAAAACTTGTTTAAGAATAATTTTAAGTGCCCCAAAATAGCAAGAGATGATTTCTGCGTGGTTAGAGAAAGTACGTGCGTAGTATTTTATTATATTTTGTGCTTTGACAGGCAAGTCTAGTCCTATTTGTCTCTTACTTTCCTCTTCTCAGAGAAAAGAAAAAAAGCAAAGTGGTAAATCTGCCAATGACAACCCCATACGTAGGCTGGTTTCATTTTTGCAGCTTCTAGGCTTCTGGGGAATCCTTTCCATGATCATATAAACACATTACCTCAACTAAAATGATTCTGAGAATTATACATGAAATGTACTTTGAATTGTGGCAAGAGTCCATACCTGGGAATTAGACTCTCATTTCTCTGCAATACAGGTATTATTGTGTTCATACTATACCTGTTTGTTTTCCAGATGTGAATGGTGTCTTCATCCTTGATGTCATGTTTTTCTGCTTGCTCATCAAGAAAGTCAAAGAAGTATTTCACAGCTGGAGGAACTACATGGTTTGAGTTGAGCACACTATGAAAGAAGTTATCTACAAACTGCTGAAGTGTCCCCTAAAAGCAAATTTAAAAAAAAATCTATTACATTTGTGTTAGAGGCTGAACTTGGTGCCAGCCTAGAGCCTTTTATTCCTGTTGACACTAACTGCTAGCAGCAGTCACTGATGGCCTTCATCCTGAGTGCTAAGGGTACCAGGTGACAAAAAATAAGCAACTTCATGGAGCAGAGACCTTGCAATCTGCCAATGCAGTAAAGACCTTCTAGAGAACAATTTTATGTTCTAGCCTGAAAGGTTGTGACCACCAGCTATTCTGCAGTTTGCACAGCGAGTCATGCTTTGCTTGACAGAAGAAGCAGAAACCGGTAGCTAAGTATACAGCATATTTGTATTTCAGGGCTATTGTGCACATAAAATAATTGTTAGCCATTCTTGAATGGTTTTGCAGCTTCCCTCCTCCAGTTTCTCTGACAATAGAGCACCTTGCAATTTTCAGAGAGGACAAGTACCAGTGACCATCTGACTTTCTGTTTAAGGGCAAGTACTTGGGTCTCATCAGGCACCCAGCCTGGTTCAGCTTCATGAACTCCACCAAGCCTGAAGTGTCCCCAGAAGGACTGTGTGCTTGGCAGGATTCCTGCAGGTGACTGGACCTTAGAGACCATGATCTCAGAAACTGTCCCCTCGTTTTAGAGATGACCCCATTGAGGCTGCATGCAGTTTGTCCCCGCTCAGCTGGCTGGCCCTACAGACATGTTTTAAGGGCTATATCCTATCTTTCAAGGTCACTCCAGCTGCCAGCCCCAGAACAGGGCAGGGACCAAGAAGGCAAGGAGCCCTGGTCCACTCTGTCAGCGAGGATACATCAAGTCCTTGGGCAGTATGGGTAGCTGTGGTGCCAGCCATCACACCTCACCAGCTCTGTACTAGTTAGTAAAGTTCCAGACTGGTAATAATCTATGAACTGTTTTTTTGGAATAGAAAAGGGGTGGCTGCATCTTGCTGGCTCTTTGTCCTGAGTCTATTGTCACCTATACATGAACTTTCCTTCACAACGATTTTCGCACTTGGACAAAGAGCCCCAGCTGAAGCCAGATTACCCTCCTTTTCATCAGAATCCTAGTTTTAGGATCATTAAACACATGATTCTAAATTCTTTCTGTAAGGAGGAATGCTTCACAAAGTTATTCTGATTGTGATGCATTCTTCAGCATAAGCACTAAAAATACTCTAAAAGGATTATTATTATTTGAAAACATTTTCATTATTTTTCTAGAGTATATGGCAGCATTGGTCACAAAGAAAACCAGGGCAATATGAGGCTCTGTTGCAGTTTGTAAAGCGTTTGGTTCAAAACAAAACCCAACAGAATATTATCTAAACAGGTGGCTCAGAGGAGAATATCCATCTCTGTCTTGCATGAAAAATCCTTATTTAACGAACACATAATCATGGTTCTCAGCTTTGATTGGCAGCTATACTTTATCTCTTTCCCAGTAATGTTCCTCAGGGCATACTAATAACTTGAAGCCCTGAACGCCAGCTTGTATGTAAGTGAGACATATTCAAAATTGCAGCCAAACGCATGATTAATAGTTGCATCATTTTCTTCAGTTGTACCTCAAAATTTATAGAAGTAAGGTGCAACCGTGGCACAGCTGAGTCTTACCTTCACAGAGAGAAGTCTGGTCAGGTAGATTTCTGTAATAGCTTTGGTCCTCTCTTTTTCTTTCACGCTGCCTCGTTTTGATTTACCTTCATCTATTTCGTCTACTGGCCGGACTAGATGCCAGACTTTATTTTCATCTTCCAGGAGTGCATGTCCTAGAAACGGTAATTGCAATAATTACAAAAAATGCCTCACACCCAATTCAGCAACGCAAAAATAATCATATACCAAAGTACAGGCAAGATCCTGATTCCCTATCCTTAGTTTTCTCTTGCCAAAAGGATCTAAATCACTCTATTCCAACATATACAGATCAAGTACTAAATGTTCAATAATACATAAGCTGAAAAAAACAGCACTGAAGTAGGATTGTGGCTTATTTTTTCAGAAGCAAAAGGAGAGGAAGGAATCATATAATAAAGAAACTCCTGTTTGGTCACCTAGGCACCGTATGTGTACTTCTTTGAGATCCACACAGTGAAATACTCTACCCCTTTGTGAATTCTTAGACATGATCAAGCAACAGAATTTCAGCCTGGTCTGACCCAAGAGCCACCACAGAAAGTGCAATCAAAGCCTGCTCCAGGTACAAGGCAAGATATTATTGTAGCACCTCCAGTGACTTTGGCAATGGTAATTTAAGAATTTATGATATCAGCTTTTTTTTCTAGGTACCATCTTTACAATTTACAGTTTTACCCTATCTGCTGGATTCAAAGTATGGTACCTCAGTTCAGATCTGCCTTTATCAGCATTAGACCAGCACCACTTGACTTTGTAGCTGAGAAGAAGAAAAATGCATCCTTTTTCTGAGAGGATGTGAACTCCAGCAGACAGAGGTAAAGACTACAGCAAACTCATAATCCATCATAATACGATTTTGAAATATTTGTTTGTCAGTATTCATAGTTTTAAACAGAGAAAGAGTCTCATACCAAGTCTGTTAGCCTATAGCAGGAACAGGAGTAAGCTACCGGATATTTAAGAATGCTCATCTGATTGCAGTGGCTTGCTATGCTCCATCCATGGCTTGGTCATGCACCTAGTCCCTGAGCTAATTTCAGTGACCATGAAGGGAGTCTTGCATTGCAGCATCGACGTGAATGATCAGACAAACTCTGTGCTGGGGAATCTTTTATTATGAACAGTTCTAAAAGAGATCATGCAATTGTTTTAACTTGCAAGCAATATCCCTTGAACACAGATTCTGTGCCATAAACTTAGTTTCAAACCTCCTAGTTTTGCTTGTTCTTACTTTAATTTCTGAGCTTTGATACCTACTTGGCATAGTCCTTAAAAGCAATGGCGCTTTTCCAGTGGAAGTTACTGAATCAGTGCATTTAAAATCATTGACGTCTTTAAAATGTGAAAGTTATTTTTCCCATAAAAATTGTGATTTAGCCCTGTTCCATGAAGTATTTTGCATTACTGCTAAGCTTTATGCTTTAATATATGTATCTAATGTAACTGAATCCCAGCTGCAGCAGAAAAATATCAATTTCTAATCACATGAATTTTTTCCTTTCAAATTTTTGGCCACAGTAGTTTATTAACTAAGTTCCTCAACAGCTACATTAAATTTACCAGCTTGCATACATTTTCAATATTTTATATCACAAGAGAAAATAACTTTTATATGTAATCTGACCAAATGAACACTTGAATCTACTGCTTGAATCTACTTTATATATCCTCATGAAAATCATTAGGTATACAGTCTTCTGGAGTCTCTACTTCTTCTTAACCAGGTAGAGGGGACAAAAAATCCCCCAACATAATAAATCATATTGTCCTTTGAGAGTCCTTAATTTCACTTGGAAGTTCATGTGAATGAAGCAAGAAACAAATAAAAGCTATCCCTTTATTTTGAAACAGCTGTGATTTTGCAATCGATACCATTCATAGCAATCATCCGCCAGTACAGTAAGAACCGCTGGTGGGCCTGAAGTCTGGAATTTCTTTTGCAATGCCTGTTATTTACTTTTGTAAATTAATAGATCAAATCACACAGTTAGAGCAGAAACTATTTTCCAGCCTTATGTCAGTTACTTGGCACACTTCTACTTCCTTCTTCGATTCAAAGGAATTTATCCTCTCTTTGCCCTCCTGATGGTATATGGCCCAGTTTAACTTTGGAGAGAAAAGAAACAACCAAAGGCGTTTCCACTGAGATTACTAGCCAGTGTTTCAGCTTAATTTGGCCCATGTTTGTTTAGCAACAACAGAGTTGGCTACTAGTGAAGTAGTAGTTATTTCACAGGAAAGAAGGGACTAAGAGACTACAGCTCAACCAGACGAACTTCTGCAATACAAAGATCCCACTTCATTGCTAAAAATAGCAGGAAGAAAGAGGAAGAGAAATTCAGAACACGGGGCAACAAAATATTTTAGCAGTACGGTTGCTAAGGGAAAATAACATTTCTGTGAGATAATATTATCCCCAACAGAAAAGTAGGAGGCAAAGAAAATAAAATATAGGGAAAAACTTCTTTTTTCTTGCAGTAGCCACATTATGCATCAAGCCGTAAATGGGGAGAAGACTGCCTGCTGGATCAAATGCTTCCCCCAAACTCTTTATCGTGGCCCTGGGGCATTCTTTGGCCAATATAAAATAACGCTAGGGTTGAGTTAATGACAAATATTGACTGCGCTGATTAATTATAGTGGTATGAACGATGATGTAAACATGATGGAGGTAAGTAAGATGGTGACAAGCAATGCTGCCCCTTTCCCCTTGCGTGACCTTCAGCAAATTAACTTCCTTCCAGTCTCCTGCCGCCTTGTGAATAAGCTGCTCTGTGGAGGTGAAGGAAGGGCTGGCCCACATGGATCTGCTAATCAGTATTTCTGATCTGCAACCCTCTGGCTATTTTCATTCAGAATTTAAAAAGAAAAAAGAAAAAAAAAACCAACCAGGAACCCCCCTCACCCTCCCCCTCGAATAACAGAGCATGATGTTTTGGCTTATAGTTCAGTACAGAAATACTAGCATGAAATCATTGAAACCATTCTCCATCTTGACACAAATTAGTAATTGCATTTATTATCTCCAGAAGCAAAAGACGCTGCATTTAATTTGCCACAACCTCCAGCTTCTACTGTCTTCCTGTTAGAAGCTGTGAATCAAAAGCAGCATGGAAGCAATGCCAGGTTTTAGAGGAACATCTCTGAACATGGTTTTACATTTTCGTTCTGTGCAAAGCCTAGTACTTTGGCAGACAGTCAATGGCTTCAGCTGACACTTCTCAATGCAAAAGGTGCAAGTTAATGAGAGACTCTGGATAAAAGGAAAAGCACTTCATCACAAGCCTCATTCATAAAGCTGGGATAGGATTTCTATTTATTCCAACCCTGTAAATCCCCATGTCATATAAATGTGTATGCATGGGAGGAGAAGCCTCTGATCCTGTCCTTTCCCTTTCATACACAGTGTCTTACAAATCACTGTCACCACAGGCTCTCACTTAGCAGTAGCTTTGTAACATTTTATAGCTTTCTCAAAGAACAAGTTGGCACCAGATAGCTCTGAGGACCATTTGGTGCTAATTAAAATGGGCTATCCTGGCATGAAATGCTGTCCTCCCAAATTTGTACACTGCCATGGTGCAAGACAAGGTGTGGAGAAGAAATGTGGTGGAAGTTTTCTTCACTTCATACTTTGAGATCTGAATTCTCTGCAAATTTTTTGTTCTCGTGTATGAGATCCCTTGTGTGGCAGCACTCTCCCCAGAAGTCTGCTTTTCCTTTACAATTTAGTAAGCCCCAAGTATAAATAAGGTGCTCAGATCCTTAGTATAGAGTACAAATCATGTATGTTCAAAAAGCTTCATCATACTGAATCATACCTAAAGATAAAATCATAGAGGAAAGGAAAAAAAAAATAAATAAAAAAAGAAAACTGCATGTTCTGGTCCTCTGCTGCCAGCCACAAGGGCAGTGAGGTGGGAGGATGAAGACTGGGAGCCCAGAACGGGTGACTGAACACCGCTCTGTGTTAAGAAAGCGAAGCAAGACTAAGACACCACCAGGCTCCATTCATGGTCCACTCCATTTCTTTATAGTGGAGCTAACTACCGCCTCAGCAGTTATCTCAGCAATTGCTGCAATCAAACTGAACAGGGATTGGGAATCAGCCTCTCGCCTGACTGCACTTCACTGCCCTCTATATTAAACTGGATGGCTTTTTAAGTTAACATGCTGGGTTGTCACCTGCTGTGACACAGTAGACACGGCTTGGGCCAACTATGGCAGGCACTTGCAATAAAGGGGTGAGAGGATAGCAGTGGAGGTTTGGCTATGACCATGAGGAGAATCTTCAAGGATTCTGGGAAAAGTCTCATCAGAAAGTATCCAGGAGGAGAGAAAAAAAAAGTAAATGGCCAGTAATTCTGCCTGTCCTAATTTCCTGTCCAACACTCAACACAAATGAAATGGAAGTCTGCACATTTTTTTTAAAAATAGTGATATATGTCAGAGCTATCAGCTGGGACCCATCTTCTTGAAAAATGTACATTTCTGGCATATTATTTCCAATCTGTTTGACTGCCCAGCCCTTAAAACCTATTAAACCTAAGATTTGTAAATCTGTTTAAAGGAATGAAACTATTAGGTGAAGCAATGGCTTTTGCAATCAGTGCTAGACAGAAAAGCGTATCAAATGAGTTCATAGCAGGAAGAATGATCTCAACAATTATCACTCCATAAATCTACCTTGTGTAAAATAACTGAATAGAAGGATAAAAAAAAGAGAAAGCGAGCATCTGAAATGTAAAGGATACACATGTGACAAAGAAACCAAATTTACAAATAAATTTCCATAAAATTCTAAGTGCATGTAATGAATATTGTGTCTCAGTTGGTTTTGAGATAAAGGACATTGGTCTAGACAGCATACCAACATGTAGAAGTAAAAGCTTTATTTATAAGACAGTTTGCAAGCTACAGGTTGTCTTTTGTGTTGACTGTTGCAGACAGCAATGTAAGAATTATGAAGCAGCTACTTTAGTGATGTGAGAGGAAACTTTATAAAGACATCCCTGACGCTAATTTACAGTGGATTGCAAACCTCAAAGTGAACAAGGGAATTGTGGAAAACACTGTGAGATAACATGTATGGAAAAATGAAGCCAAAAAAGAAACCCTGGAAAAATCAAGCTAGCATAGCTGGTGAAATATAGAATCATAGAATGGTTTGGGTTGGAAGGGAGCTTAAAGATCATTGAGTTCCAAGCCCCCTGCCATGGGCAGGGACACCTCCCACTAGAGCAGGCTGCTCAAAACCCCATCCAGCCTCTCCATGGATGGGGCATCCACAGCTTCTCTGGTCAACCTGTTCCAGTGCCTCACTACACTCACAGTAAAGAATTTCTTCCTGGTATGTAATCAAAATCTCCCTTCTTTCAGTTTAAAACCACCACCCCTCATCCTATTGCTACACTCCCTGGTAAAGAGTCCTTCCTCATCTTTCCTGTAGGCCCTGATAGCCCCCCTTCACTCAAAGAGAGGGAGACACAAAATATGAACACAGAGAGAGATGAGTTTGAAAGGCAATTAGTTGTTAGAAATCCAATAAAAAAGCTAACATCAGATCCATTATGTCACGGAGACGGGAGCTGGTCTCTACTGTGGTTCATCTACAGTGTCAGTCTAATAAGAAGTGGAAGAAATTTGGAGAGAAAACTAAGACAAGGAAGAAGGAAGAAGAAAGATAAAGCTTTGGAAAGCTGAAACATACGGTTTGACTACAGATGTAGTGGGATTAAGAAACAAAATATGCAAGGAAATGTTTGCTAAGAGTGCTTTATATCCAGCTGGGATATGGACTCACAGCAATTATGGTTAAAGCTCCATTATTTAATGCTTTTATAATGAGAAAGAAAACCACTGCGAGTGCGCAGTACGTAAGACAACAAATAAGTCCTATAGAGTCTGGTGGGGAATATCTAGCTCCCACAGACATGATCAATAAACAAGATCAAGACAACAGTGTCACTGTCTCTGCATGAGTTTTGACTTCTAGTCAGTTTGGGAGGTAGTGAAGACACAAGATACTTACTTTCCCCTGGGACATCTTGCTGATTATCCTCTGGCTGCTGGGAAATTCCCATTTTTGACAAGATGAGTGTGGCACCATCTCGGACCTTTAAAAATACAAACACGGGGATGTTATTCAAAAGAAGTATGCACTACAGAGCCTCTGTAGGTTTCTGTAGTGTTTTGCAGGCAATTTGGACCTATGATAAATGCTGCCCTTCAAAGACTTCTTGGGCAACCGGCTCTGCAGTTCAGACCAGAGTCCCTCCCCCTCCTTTATAATGAGATCACATCATCACCTCCTCTGAGATTACTGGAAATGATCGAGGCAACTGCAAGACTTCAGTGATTTCTCAGTCCAGCGTGAGTGCCCTTTGTACAAATACCGGTTTTATCATGAAGAATCAGACCTCTTTGTTTTCTGAGGGAAATCTAACTAACTTTTGTCTTTCCTAATCAGGATATCTGTTGTTAGAAAGCAATAAATAGCATACATAGAGAAGATAAGTGAATTGCAAGTGCTTGGTAGAGCGCAGAATGCAAAACCTAAAACAGACAGTATAAAAATGTCAACATCTGCTCTCCCGACTGGGCTGTTGAATAAACCAGACCAACCCAAAATCTATTTAGCAGCAGAGCAAGGACACAGATAATTCTCAGGGGTAGGAAGTGGTAAAGAAAAGAAGAGATGAATATGAGACCTAGCAAAAGAAGCTTTTGAATGTTCAAAGGGGATTTTAGATTTGGACACTGCAATGATAAGGAAGCCAAAGTGCTGGCATCGAGGTGAGGTGTTTTTGGTAAGATGTTTAGGAAATATATCTGAGCCTTTCACAGTCCCAAGCTTTCACTGCCTAGACCCAGCACTAGGGTTTTTTTATATTCTTTATGTAGCACAGAAGTTTCTCTAAAAACAAATAAAGATTTTATTTATTACTAGAGAACAGTTAACAGATGCGAACAACTGCTCTGAAACACCTCCTTACATTATAATGCATTAGTGTGTTGATACGTTTCCATCTGCCATCTCTTTGGGATGTTAAATCCAAGTCTGAGAGGATCTGTGCAGTAGAACCTGGACGCCACTCTAAGGGATAATTAAAATAAAAAAAAACCAGCTTTTAACCATGTGCAAAAATAACTACTCCAAGAATGTTTCAGTTCAGAGACCCACTGTGGAACATTAAAAGAAGTAATTTGGCACATGCCACGATTTGTGTTCTTTATTGCTTAATAGTTTGGCCTTTATTACAGAAGATTGCATGAACCATGCACATGACACCTGATTATCTTCCACAAAAAGTTAAATTCCTTTGCAAAGAATACTGCAAATACATATAATAAGAACAGCTCTAAGTCCAAAATAGAAGACCAGGTCTTTGTATGGAGTGGGAAAGGCAATTTTAGATAATTTACTAGGATTTTCTGATGTGCAAGAATTGCATCCTCTACTTTCGGATTAAGGCAGTAACGAAGATACCGCAAAATTATTAATTGGAGTTTTTGTTATGAGATTGTTAGGCCTTTTAAGTTATGTATCTATTTTTTTTTTTCTCAAGAAGAGAACAGCAATTTTGAAAGCCTTCAAGGAGTATGATTTTCAGAGGCTGGAAGGCTCATCATCTCCAAAAAGTGCAGCTCCTGTAAGTTATAATTCTTTTGAATAATCATCATAAAGGCAAGTCAAAATCAGTACCAGTTTCTGAAATTGCTTCATTACTTCTCCATCAGTTAATTGTCCATGCTGTCATTATCACATTAATTAGTACCTGAGATACTGATTCTGTCAGACATGAATACATTTGTGCTAACAGTCATTAACAAGCACTTTGCACACTAATGACAGTACAACAAAACTTTTAAGAGTCAGGAAAAAGAACTCTGTAAGAAAGCATTAATTTTTAATGCATATTAAGATTGCTGCAATATGCTGTATTTTTGCATCCAGCTGAACGTGAATTTTACTTTTTTTTTTTTGTTAAAAAAAAAACCCCAATCAATTGCTTTTATAGACATTTTTTGGGGAAATACAAAATCACACAACATGTTTCACCTGATCAATAGAGAATGACAAGTAGCTGCTTACCAAGAACTACACTCTCAGCTTTTGGCCACTGAGAGCATGGCAGATTTCGATAGACTTGGTCTATTATCTTTTCCTTTACTTGTGATATAGTATCACAGTTCAGCACTTTCACAGGTATGGAATCGGCTCCTCCATCTTGTACGAATACATTTACTGTCTGTAAGGAAAAAAAAAAAAAGAATGTACATAGTACATGGTTATTAAAACAAATCAGCACTGAATTACCTCTGAATGTGTTTTTCTGCGTGATTTAATTGCAAGCAATATCTAAAGTTCACTGTGCAGTGGTTATTGCCCAGCAGCACATATTTGCAATGGGAATATGGCTTATTTGAGCGATCCTTCACTGATATGCAACCAGACAGCTATCGTAAATGCCAGCTAATTCCTCCCACTACAACAAACAGGAAAGATGCAGAACAGATTTACTCATGTCTAATATGCTACTGAGTCTTGAGAATTTGGTAAAGATGGACACACAAAACAAAACGGCTGGACCACTCACTATTTACACACTTTTCATAGATGCTGCTGGTCTGGAACATAGGAACCACAGCATCACAGAATGATATGGGATTAGAAGAGACCTCTGGAGATCATCTAGTCCAACCCCCCTGCCAAAGCAGGTCCTCCTAGAGCAGGACACACAGGTATGTGTCCAGGTGGGTTTTGAATGTCTCCAAAGACAGTGTCCACCACCTCTCTGTGCAGCCTGTTCCAGGGCTTTGCCACCCTCAAAGTGAAAGTTCCTCCTCAGGTTTAGATGTCCAAGTTTGTGCCTGTTACCTCTTGTTCTGTCACTGGGCATCAATGAAAAAAGGCTGTCCCCCCCAAAAAAAAAAGCACAAGTAATGCAGTGTCCAAATTTAACAAGTTCCCAATAATAATTTGAGTTTCACTTTGCTGAACTCCTAGAGTATTGTGTGCATTTGCCTTCCTTCATGCTGTCTTCATGGTTGTGTTTTACTTCTCAAGGCGAGCAGACTAGGTCTGCACATATGGTGATTTATTATGGTTCAGCTGATCGGTGACTTGTTCAGTTTCTGTAACTTTACCTCCTGTGACCAGCTGTTCATGAGATATATAAATACACACATATGTGCACACACACACATATATATGTATACATAAAGCCATTTATATCATCTTTGGTGCTCGAAGACTTAATTTACTGCTTACTGTTGTCTTTACTGCTTACTGCTTATTGTTGTCACAGTAACTCTAATAGCTGCAGGAAACATACTTAAGTAGTTTACACTAGTTCTAAAATATTACTGTTTTCTGATGGTATTGACATGGGGTTTTTTTAATGTTAAAGAGAATTTCTTGAAAGCCTGTAATTTGCTAAATCTAGTGTGATATTTTAAAAAGTAGCTTCGCTCTCTAAGTGTCAGTTTTAATACAGACAAAAGCAAATGAGAAAACGATGGCCAGGAAGTCTCCCCAGAAGAAAAAACCAACCCACTAAATGCAAATAGATGTTATGAAAAGCCTTTTTCTTTCACTAGCTGAATCAATACAACAGCTCAGAGCCCTCATGGATATTTTGCCAGTCAAGTAACATTGGAGGCCAGGCACATCCGAAACACTGCTGCTCTCAGACACACACAGTCCTGCCAACCATAATGCCTGAATTTATCATCTCAAAACTCAGAATAAACTTGCATGGCTGGCATTTTTAAACACTGAAGAAAAGCTATGCCATACGGCAGTCAAATTAAACATGATTGCACTGTCCCTTGACAGAACTCTCAAACTAATCATGAGATTTCACCTTCCTTTTCCTATTAGCTTTATGGTAATTAGACATGATTTTGCTGCTGGTTCAGTATGCAGCATGTCAGTGTAACCAGTGATGCAAAACAGATTCATCTTTTAAATAAGAACAATTAGAGAGCAGACAACTGTTCTATACTGGACTTTCCCATCGTGTCTCACTTTCAGGCAGAAGTGAACTAATTAACTTATGCTTTAACCTACCTTGGTGCACAAATGCTCCCTAACTGCTCCCAGTTACCACAACGATGTCATCATCATGCCAAAGATCCCAAAAATTTATAGCAACAGTAACCCCCTAACCCCCTTCATAATCCTTCATCAGACATATATATATATATATATATATATATATACATATACACACACACGTAAATGAATATATCTCATAATCTTCCATGCATGCACACATAAAATCTTTGTCTGATGGGAAATCTGTAAATCTGGACTAAATGCAGCTACTGTACAAAGCTATAATGTTTAATATCTAGCTTGCATGCTTGTTGTGCCCACATCTGATTGCATACACAAATTTTCTGCTTTCACGCTGCATTCATTTAGCTTAATTGCAGGCATTGGCTTTTTTTTTGTATGAAAAGAAACTGAATGAATAAAGAATTATTGCCATTAAGTCTTAAACAATGTACAGTGCAAGTAAATTTTGTTCTCCATACACAAGAGAAAATATAACCAGTGTTGCCAGTCAGTGTGGTTTCTATGGGTGGCACTTTCAGCTCTGATATGAAGATGACAACTGAACTAATCCCCAAAATATCAATTGATCTTAAAATATTTTTTCTTGCCCAGCACACCTTTTTCCTCCAGGCAGTCTAGGTCACAGTCTAGTGATTCTGTGAGTGAAAGTCCTACAGCAATCTCCTCACATCAGTATCCCTTCAGAATACACAAAATGGTGATTTTTTTTAACCAGGACTTAATAAAGCTTTTTATTAAGTTTCTCTTTCCACACAGCAGATATGTCACTGCATCTTTCTCAGCTGGAGACAACCACAAATGGCTCCTAACATGTCAATAAAAGAGAAATCAGAGAGGGAAAAAAAAATCCTGTGTTGAGGGACAGTCTGTGCATCTTTGATATTCATTACACCGCATCCTCAAGAAAACCAGCAAGACTGTCAGAAAGAATAAAACTAGAATTTATGCTCCCTAAACAGTGAAAGAGTGGGATGCTTCAGTTTTTTAAAAAGGCAGTGAATCCATGTGCTGGAGGCATTTGGAAAAGCAGTGGAAATTTTTGGCAGGGAACAGAGTTAAGTCAAAGTAGAATTTTTAATAGAAGAGAACTGGATTGTGGCACCGGTGATCCAGTTCAGAGGGTGGTGGAGCTCAGATGGGGGACTCTTGGGGCAGGGCTGTCCACTTTATCCCACTTAAAGCATCTAACACAGGTCTCCAGAACTGCCTGTAGAGACTTCATGGAAGTAAATCCCTTTCAGTGCTAGTTGGGCTGCCCATGTTGAGGAGGGCTTGACTCACACAGGAACAAGCGTAGAAATTGGTTCATAAAGTGTTCTGAAGATTGCAAAGCCATCTCACAGGACTGTAGAGGAGCTCATCCCGGTACACTAATAAAATGATCTCTGAAATGACGTTTGATATGCTGACGAGCAGCCATCACAAGGGAGAAAGACAACCCGAAGTTCAAGCATAACCTTAGTGCAAGAATTCTGCAAAAATCAATTGCCAGTTAATTTAGATGGGAAAAGGGAAGGAGCCAAACACCCCCACCACTGTTCAGACAGACTTTGAAAATTATGAAAGGGATTTACTGACATGGATTCCACAGTGGCAGGACTTGGATCTAATACTTAGAAGATACTTTATAATTCTGTTTTCCTGCTTGGAGATTTCCTTTGGTCAAACTATTGACAGGCCTGCCCATGACCAGAATTTCTATGCATTCACAGTAGTCCAGAAAAGTATGTACAGACTTAACACTACAGACTTAACTCAAAAAGAAAAAAATATTTTATAATATATTAATCATGCTCTGCTTACCAACTGTGTATACTCTACATCATCTCCCAGTAAGCCTGTGTCATTCAAGGTATACTTGGCTTTCTTTAGTACAGCATCCACTGGGCCTTTTTCTACCTGGTGTTTGATAGCCTTGAACAATTTATAAAGAGGCTCCCCAGCATTGTCCTGTTTAAAGGAAAGGAAATTAAATAAAGCAAAACCAAAAGGTATACACATTGCAGCATGTTTAAGTATTATTGATGAAAAAATCCCACAGGCAACAGACTTCAGCTCTTACCTTGAGGTACTGGTATAAACAAATAGACATCCAGTTAGACAACATTCTCTCAACAACGGTTTCAGATCTGAAAAAAAAAAAACAACCAACCCCAAGCATGGTAAGGGTACTTAATGACAAAGTTTTAAAGAAAAGCATTGCTAGCTTGAAATACAATATTTTTACATGCTTAACTGCACGCACACTCCTAATGCAATGATTTCCCTACAGAGTTTTGAGAGCATGTACTTGCTTTAGGATAAGTGCTTTGTATTGCTCATCATTCCCGGGTACCTTCAGCTCATTACTGAAAAGCACACATCCTTTATGCAGAATCTTAAATTGGGTTTACGCTCTAAGAGCTAAAAAATTAACCCAGTTGTGCAGCTATTGGGAAAAAAACCTACAGATTACAATGCTACAGCATACACAGAGCAAGATCTTTTGCAATTTCCTTGGGCTAACAACAGGGTTAAAAACACTAGAGCAAGCCCTCACTGAATGCACAATGCAAGCTGATTATGTGTGCTCATTACAGAGATGACGTGTGGTATAAATGCTAGATCATTTGGAATAAAATTAGATTAAAAAGTAAATGAAATGTTCAGTATTGTGTTTTGAAGTAAGGCTGATGTTCCAGTAATCTCGAGGCAGATTCTACACTAAAGTATTTGAATAAGGAAATCTGTTGCCAACAGCCCTGCCCATGCCTTCCATAGCTATTCTTGGTGAGCTTGTCTTCCTCACATGTGTGGGCCAGGATATTTCTGACTTTCATGAATAGCTGGCATTTTAATACAGTCACATTGCCAAAAAAAGTATATATTTACAGGGAACCAGATAACCACAGAAAAAATGACAATCCTTCAAACCTTCTCAGCATCAGTTTTGGGTTTTTGGCCACGACATACTGCTCCATCAGTTCTAAGAACAGCGTCCTCATGATGTCAGTATAGTATTCTAGTTTTCCATGTAAAGCAACTGTCAGTAATGATGCAAAATACACTTTAGCTCGAGCAGAGAACTCCCTTTGGTTTTCCAGCGTGTGAATAAACTGAAACAGAAAACAAATGTAAAATTAAGTCAGATGACAGATTTCTGAAGAACCTCAACACTTGTCTGCACTAGGAAG
Source organism: Thinocorus orbignyianus (assembly GCA_013400375.1). Classification (NCBI taxonomy): domain Eukaryota; kingdom Metazoa; phylum Chordata; class Aves; order Ciconiiformes; family Thinocoridae; genus Thinocorus; species Thinocorus orbignyianus. The sequence continues at coordinate 203,110 of VXBW01003572.1, forward strand.
ACAAGGAATAGTACTTTAACATTAGTCTCCTAAGCACAGAATGGAAAAGTTTTCAGAAGTTTGAAAAAACTACTTAAAAGATAATTTTAACTATGGTTTATTTTCAGATACACACACAGTGCACTGGACTACCACAAGAAATACTTACATATATTAACTGAAGACTTATCTAAAAAGGATATTTTAATTAAATGAAAAAAGGTGTTCTGTGACAATTTTTTGAAAGAGAAAATCGGCTCTCCTCTCCCTCAAATTCCCAGTCCTTTCACATCAAATTACAAAGACACTAATCTAAGTACACCTGGGAATGCGCTCTCATCTGCCACAAACTGTAATGCTACCATTAACTAGCTCAGCACTGGAGCCTCATTTGAAAAAGGAGAAAAAGTTAGAAGCCTAAATCTATATTTAGGTGTCTGACAATCAGCTCAGTTTTTGAGAGTAAGCAATTAGAATTCTCTTCTGAGCCGCTCTGAGCACTCATCAGGCTTGATGAATAGGCCACTTGAGAAGTCTCTGCCTCTCTGGGACAGAGATCCAGCAGATGGCTGCCTGCAGGTGACTCCTGCAATGAACCAGGATGGAATCGGCATTCCCTGATCATGTTTCTTATTAGGCTAAACCAAACTTGTAACAGCAGTTTTTATGCCAGATTGGGTAATATTTGTTTTCCTACAGCCACTGTGATGTTGACTACCTCGGTACTATGTGACCTGGCACAGAAATATGATCAAGACTCTCTGATCCACAAGAAGTTCTGGCCGTGATCTGGCCACGGATCTGCATTGGTTACTGCGGGATCAGAACCATATGAAAATGATTTATTTTTAACCATTTTGGTTCAGTTGTGCTTGCAAACGTACTGTCTAGCACACACAAGTATGCCTACATAAAAGACAAGGTGAATCTACTTCAATACTCACATTAATGAGAAATGATTTGCTATTAAGAAGGTTGGAGAACTGGTTCAAAGCCTGCTCCACAGTCTGACGCCTGGCCTCTGGAATATCCAGCTTTCCCGTAATCATCACGTCTTTCTCTCCATCTTTGGAGGGCAAGAAGAAGACTCTGTCTGTGTAGGTTTTGTAGTCCAGTACTGGAATTCCAGCTTCATTGATATCATTTGTCTGATCCTCCATCTCTATCATTAGATCTGGAATATGAAATAGAGTTTAAGAATTTGTTTAAAAAAAAAACCCTGCAGCTTTTTTAGGCAACACAATCTCTTTGGGTACCTTGTAGTGGAGAAAAAGTAACTCAATGCTGAAAACTATTTCATCCCACATTTTCTCTCGTTATTTTTACCAATTATCCTGATAACTACGACCACAGTTAATCCTATGGCGACATGAGAATAACTGCCTTTAGCACAGATGGTTCCCTTGTTGATCCCTATCTGAAAGAGGGCCTTAACAGACATCTGGGTGAGTTCATACATACAAATGTAGGATTGTAGCACAGAGCCAAAATGAAGGCAATGCAATATTATTTTATCTTTTTTTTTATTTTTTTTTTTCCAGTGCACATTCTATTCCAAGTCCATGTCATAATACAAGGTGTTTTTTTTTTAAAAACACGTAACAATCAAGGAAAGAAAGGTTTAAAGTATAAAGCACACCGATTTAATTAGAAGGAAGGGGATGGCAGGAAGAAAGAAGGTTAAATGGTTCATTGAAATTGATGGAAATATTTCTGTGGGACTCAAAAGCTCTGAAGTTCTTAAAGGGGAAAACAATTAGGGAATAATCCTTGGAGAAGCTATTCTAGCTGAAGGCTTTCCAATTACCCAATATTGCTGATTGACTAGAAAACCATGTTAATTAATAGAGTGACCTATTGTATCAGCAATTTTATTGCTCTTTTTCATTCATTTCCCCCTTTGTTTTACAGCATTCAGCAAAGCTGAGGCAGAAAGCATGTTGTGGTTTCCAGCTTTGTGGTATTTGTAATTCCTCCCCGATGTCCCCTTCCTTAGCTATCTTTGGTCCCATGTATTTTAGTCTGCCTGCACTTCATGCTGCTGATGTTACATTTCCACAGTATGGATCCAGAACATGTTTGAATTCTGTGTTTCATTTTACTGTCAACCAAGGTGGATGCAACTTAGGAGCTGGATTACTCCTTGGAGGTGCATTCTGCTTTGCTGGCATTTGTGCTTGGTGGAGCAGAGAAGAAACCTTCAACTCAACAAGCAGCAGCAGCCTGGAGGACCCTGCTAGGAGTGTCAGCAAGAGAAAAGCACCTTCTTCCTTCAGAAACAGACATGAAGTTGCACAGGAGAGGTGGCGAGAGGCAGGGCTCTTAACCTTGATCGATCCTCTCACAGTTCAAAATGCAGTTTGAAATAAAGCCCATTTGGGAATAGTTCTTAATTCAAAGATTTGCTTCTGGGTTGTGTCCAGAACCCAGAAGGAGTTGTTTTTCCAGAGAAAACAAGCTGATACAAGAAAAGAACATCCTGTCCCAGAAATGTCAGGAAAACAAGACTGGGAGAGGCTTCCAGCATGGCCAAAATCTTCGAGATACCCTGAGCTTCTAAAATGACTTTCAAAGGCTAACCTCAAACTGCTGTTTAATTCAATCCTGCTTTTTAGCCACTGTCAATATGAAATAATCTATTTCTCTTTAGAAATAAAACACGTGGTTTGTTTTCTCTAGTGGGCATTATTTCAATATGACCCAACAACAAGTGTAACTCAGAAAATGAGGTGGCATTTCATGGTAATCATTTAGGCCAATATTTGCAATGTTTGCACTCAGATGCCTAATTTAAGCGCTGCAATGAATGGTTCAACATGTAGAAATGCTGAGCCTTCACACCTCCCTCTGCCTTCCCTGGGATGATGCCTCTATATTTACACAGAACAATTAGCTAGCTCCTCAAATTAAGCTTAAGGTTTTCCCACAGTAAACAGGGCAAAATGCTATTTCTTTCCTGTGAGCTTGCCAAATTATCCCTTTGTATGCTGATTGCTGCAAACAAGTTTTGCAGCCCTGAAAACAGTTTTTAATGTGCATACTTGGCACATACAGCCATATTAAATCCACGGTTATTCACTGTAAAACATCCTTTCCTCCATATCAGTGGCCACTCAAATTAACTGCTATAAGTAACACCAATCTCAACTAGTTACTATTTCCCAGTTGCTAACTCTGTGATTCCTTTAGACTGAAACCGTCCAATTCATTTCAGCTCTCTATTTTATGTTATAGCTTTAATATATAACAGCAAAATATGTGCTGTGTGTCAATGTCAGTAATCAGGACTACTAATATACACTAATTATTTGTCCCCAGAAGACAGTTTTAGCAGGATAGCACCATTGCTCTAGCAAACCACAGGAATGCTAGTATCTGTCATACCTGTGAATTCCTTCTTGCACCGGTCTCTGACACTCTCCTCCAGGCCTTCAAGTTGAGATTTAATTTTTTCGTACTCTCGTTCTGCTTGTTGGCTCTTGCGTCTTTATGGAATAGAGGTAAGAGTTAAAAAAAGCTACAAACTGTAAAAGCGTATCATTTGCAACAGCTCTGAGTGGGAAGCCAAAGGACTGGAGGACATTTTCCTGGGCCTGATTTCTTTTTAAAAGCTGTTAACAGAGCGAGAATGGAGGAGGAAAGCACCAACAGCAGACTAAGTTTTCATTAGGTATAAATCAGCCTGGCACCACTGTGGGCCTGCTGCTTCAAAGCACATTTGGTCCAGCGATGGGAAATCCAGTAAGCAGTAGCTACAAACGCTTGCAATCACACAGTAAGTACAGGAAACTCAATTTGTATGTACTGAACAAAGATTGCTTGCAACATGTTCTGCACTGGCTTGCAGCCACCCAGGAGTGCATCTGGGACTGAACCAGAAGGTTGCAGGAGGTCCATGAGAACATCAGTGCTGTATAGCAGATACATCAGCATTGCTTCAGCTATACTGATGTGCACTGTGAGAGTGAAATTTGCCCCCTCCTGGGGGACAGTAAGAGGTCCTCATTACTAACCTTAAAATTGGGCTAAGTAAGTTGTAATACATTGTTCTGGCCCCTTGTGAAGCGTGAATTTCACCATTAATCATGAAATTTGTCTGTAGGTTAATGGTTATCTCAGCTGGAGAGGTCAAAATGACCCCTTAGCCAAATCCATCCAGTTCAGACCTACAATGCTGACTGAGGCAGCATAAATGCTGATATATATGTGTGCAGAATAAGTTATCTCCTTCACAGGATGCACTTTAGCTGCCATTTCAAGAATGTATGTGTGAAACTTAGTCTGCAATTGTGCACTTGGCAAGCCTGGGACCAATTGTACTTATGTATAAAGGATGGATGGGGCTGACTGACACCAAGGAATTTGGTGTACATGAGAAGAATAAATTTGTACTCATGCATATTTCCAGATGCAACTGACTGTCTTAAATCTGCAGCTCATAAAAACCATGAAGATCATTTTTGTAGACTGAGCTGAAAACAATCAGCTAGTACTTTGAGAGTTTTAGGACAGCAAAAACAGCTAATTAAAGGAACTTACCTGTAACAGATGATAGAAGTGATGATGATTGCTATCATAGGAATAAGTACCAGTGGCAAAATAAGATTCAGTGGGATGTCACTCACACGTGTATCATATTCCACTCTTCCGAGGATCCATTCTCGAAGTCCAAATTTTACCTAATTAGATAAGCACAGACATTTGTCTCAGAAAGTGCAGATGGACAGCGGTTCACTTCTCAGTTGTGTTTTATATTCTTAGTATTTCTCACTAAGCAAATTTCTAGCTCAAAGTGCCAAAGGAAACATTTCTGAATATTTTATGTGGAATTTAGGTCACTAGCACTTTATTCCATGAAGCAATTTTACTTTGCTTAGCAAAGGAAGAAAAATCGCCAGCCTGTCCAGCTACAATTTTGAATTCCTGTGTAATGAAGGTAGAAGGCATTTAGCAGCTTGGGACTGCTCTTTATCTGTGACGTCTTCTAGAGAGCAGGCAGAAGCTGAAGGAAGACAGAACTGCAAGGATTTTCTTCACAGTACTACAATAACTTTGGAGAACAAGTTACTTCAGTTAAGAAGCACTGTATCAGTGTCACTTGCACATGATATCAAATTCTACTGAAAAGGTAACCTACAATGAATTCAGGAAGGTTATTGATGGTATCTCTCTTCTGCCGTTTCTTTGGTTGAGGCTGTACTTCCGGTGGCTCACAATATAAGTCTGTTTCAGTAAGTGTTTTTATGTTGCAAGGCTCGTCACCCACAAAAGCCTGGGCCTCGTCTATCGTCATGGCTTTGTTCAGGTTACTGCCCTAGACAGAAAAAGAAACAAGGCTAAGTCTTGGGAGACAAGAAGTCAAATGTCTATTTGGATCATTCTGAGCAGCAGATATGATTCACATTGCAGTGTACAGAAGAGCAGAGTTGTTGGGAATCATGTAATTCCTCTCCTTTCCTTAATGGTGTGAGAAGAGAAGCCCCCTCATCTATTTGGAAGCTCTGTGGCAGAGAACATTTCCAAATGTCAGGCTTAGAAGGAGGAGAAACCCCAAAGTATGTCTAAAAAGAGAGCTGCTGTCTTGAGAGGAGAGGAGAGGAGAGGAGAGGAGAGGAGAGGAGAGGAGAGGAGAGGAAAAGGGAGCTGACAACTTTCTTTATCTAGCAGAGGTAAGAGACTCTATCAAGCATTTTGGGTATGGCATCAAAAAGCTGCTAAGGGTTTGAGAAAGAAAGGAAAAATTCCATACATGCTTCAAGGACAAAATGGGCAATCATCATCTCCTGACCAGTTTACCTTTGCATTAATAAGTTTGTTGACTTGTTTTTTGATGCCGTCTGTGAAGTTTTCAAAGGTTGGGTCTGCAACATAGGCAAAGGAGTGGCTCTCATTTTTTACAACCAAATTATAATGATCCATTAGAATAATAGTGGTAATGTTATAGTTTTCTGGGTCTTCCAGTATTGGTGGGGAAGAAAAAACCACTGTGGTTTCATTGAGTCTTGTAACAAGCTTTCCATCGAACTGTAAGAAACAAGGCAAGAAGAACATGCACATTTTAGAGTTTGACCTATTCCTGTACAAAACTGTTGATAACTTTACACTTTAGAAATAAAACCACTGGATTTATATCCTCTCCGTACAGCAGAAATAACATAGTATAAGGTATTTTCTGAAAAGAAAATGAAACAAATTTGTTGTTGAATAACTTATTGATTCATTATGTCGTAGCAGGTGCCTACAGAAAAAGCTTAAGCTGCAGATCAGTTTCCATTGCCTCCAAATTCTGTGGCTCTGGACCACACTGGGCTGGTATCATCAAACTGCTCTAAAATTAAGAGATTAACATGGCAGCTTTAACCCATATTATCTTCTGCCCCATTCAGTATCTAAAGTGGATTCTCTTCTACTGACATTGTAAAATACCTTGCTGAAATTCAAAACAATTACTGAGGGAAATTTTGGATTAAAATTTACCAATTTTCAATCAACTGCTCAAAGTAACAACTCAGTTAACCTGTCCTCCATCCCCAATTACACAAATGTTTTTATTCTAGAAATGCCTTCAGTTGTTCAGTAATATTAACTGCAGCTAACAACACTAATAGAAACCCTCAATATTTCTTCTATTACCATTCCAGTTTCTCAGTTTGAGAAATGCAATTTGATAGCTTCTCCCTCACATTTCTGATACGGTCATATAAGTAGAATCAAAACAAATATTAGAAAAGATTCTAGTTTTAGCCAAGAATGTGTACTGCATGTAATGCTGACTTAAGCTAACGTGATGAGGAGATGTCGAGCATACAAAAAGGAGGGGGATACGAATTGTTAATAAACACTATCAAGAATGCTAAATAGATTTTAAGATTGTCCTGTGAGTTAAGGTTATCAAGATAATCACATTTTGAAGTTTATGGTCTCAGAAATGTAGACTTTTTTTCTCATAAAATTCTTTAAGGATAGGATTCAGCTGGCTTTGGCATAATCATTTGAATCATGCATACAATACGAAACATACACATTACTAGCTCTATTTGAGTCACAAGACAGCCTGAAATTGAAGAGCCAGCCTTAGAAAAAGTCTTATAACTTTGTTACTGGAAGATTACTTTAAAGTCCTCAGTCACTGCATTGTATTGTGATCATAATTTGCAGAACAGGAATTTGATGCTATCAGTAATATCAGTTCCTTTTTAACACGAGATGCAGGAAGCATTCATGTTTTTTTTTCCAAACGTTATTTTTTATAACTTTTTGTGAACATGCTATAGGTGGAATATGCATGAAGCAAAAAAGAAGACTCGGTTCACTGAAGTGTGAGAAAATAAAAGGCATTGACTGTGCAAAGCTGAGTACTCAGCGTTGTCTGGATTTGGGTCCTGTTTCAGGCAAATCTCTAAAGCTTGCAGGGGGAGAAGAATGAAAAAGATAAAATTAAAAAAACCCCCACTTTCAAATTCTGAAATATACCCACTTTACTACTTGAAGCTTTATATTTATTCACATTGAATATAATCAATTTTAAAGCAGAAGACTGCTAGATAGAAGTGAATGTAAGTCAAGATGGTAGGATTAGGCTCTTCTTCCATGGAAACCCTGAATAAACCCAGAAATCTGTTCAGACCTTATTCCACTCCAAGCCCAGTGAAGTCCAGTGGGCAAACTTAAATGCACTTTATGAACAGATTACATGATATGCATCCAGTGTAATGCCTTTGGGGGGAAATAAAGCAAATTACCCTTTTGAGATTCATTTTCCCTGCTTCTGGACGCTCTGCATACACCACCAATGAGAAACTCTGGATAAGCTCAAAACCGGTTCCAGTTACTGTAATATTTCTCCCTCCACTGAAAGGCAGAATTAAAAAAGAAATCAAATCATTGGCAAACCACCACAGCTATAGACTGCTTTATCCTACATTGATACCATTTCTACTGAAAACAGCTATGTAATGCCTATATGACAATTAGATACCCTACACAAGGTACTTCTGTTAAAGGCTATAGATGACCAGAGCATTTAAAAGCAAAAATGTCAACTTTAAACTCATTTTTAAACAGCAGAATAAAAACAAGAACAAATTGCTTTGCCTGTATATGTGGTTATTTATTGATGCCTATCTTTGTGTGCTTTACTTCTCCAGTATTTTGGTTAAAATCACTCCACCTACCACACACACAGAGGCAAAGGTGAGAGTGTATTTTCCACAGGTCTGCAGGGACCTGGCTTCTCTATTCCCTTTCATTCACAACATATTGTTTAAAAAATAATGCATTCGCATAAGAAGAATGCATGCAAGTTGCCAGTGGGAATTAAAGTCACTGAAGTAACATGGATTTAGAGGGATAGCAATCCTCAAAGCAATCCATTAAAGTAAGCTTCAGTTTATACAGAGGGAAAAAAGAAGCCCTTTAAATCCCCTGGAGTAAATCACTGTTGACCTACCAAGAAAAACCTTCCAGGTCCCCAAAACACCCAAACCAAAAATCAAAAGCAAATACTAAAAGTAAACCCAATTTTACATAAGTGACTACTCAATATTTAAGGAGGCAGGTACAAATTTCCCCAAGAGAAGTCATGGCCAATTTTATTTTTAATATCTTATTTGTCAGATCAGGATGTTACACTTCTCATTACTGAAAGAAAGTGGAAACATCATGATGTCTCCCTGCCAACTGCACCCCACTAAGCAGAAAGACCAGAATATTAGGGAACAGCAAAGACTAACATGAATCAAAGTCACAAGTTTTTCCCTGGATAAGTCTCAAAATTACTTTAAAAACAAGAGGTATGCTACATGGACTTCTACACAGAGCATTTGCCACATTGCTGCAAATATATGAGTGGCATACATTTCTTTGGTTTCACAATTACTGCTAGGTGAGCTTTTTTCCAGAAGGAACAGCTACCAGATGGGGTGTGAGTACCACCATAGAAAGCATACCTTTTAAAAGCACTACTGAACCCTGATCCAGATTTCCTGGAGAAGATATTTTTTTTCCCTCATGGGACAGAGAGATGACAAGCCATAACTTTTCTGTTTCCGGCATACTTATTAAAAGCTGGACAGAAGAACTGTCAGAAAGCTTTTTATTAGAAACCTTTTATACAGGTTCTCCTTACAGTATAAAGCTTTGTAAGCAACACAAGGATCATGTTGTCTAGCATCATGCTGAAATATGTCAAATCTCCTTTTTTGAGACATCTTCATTTAAAAGAAGCTCATTACCTTTCCTGGTTTCCAGATTTACCTTTGAAGTCAGGATTAAAGTTTGGAGGTAAACAGAATATTTTCAATCATCAGCTGCGGTTATGAAAGATAACAAGCTCTACATATCTAAATGTGTGCATGGTTAGAGAACAGGAGTTTTATTTCAAAAATATTACATATATTTTATAATAAATGTAATAGGTTTACTGCTATCAAGCATATTTTAATCCAATTATAAACGAAGTTATGACAAACATTTCATTACCTGCTGAAGCTATTTACAGGCAGGAACTTGGTGACAGTAGGATTCTCACGGTATGAAAACTGCCCTGGCACGCTAATTGCTGTGCCCCCATAGTTCATTGTGACTCTCACATCTTCAACCTTGCTATTAGCTCCTGTAATGCAAACAATCTCATCGCCAAATTCAGTGCTAGGTTGGAGAAGAAAAAGAAGAGGAAACATTTTTAGTTACTAACATTACATGATTTGTATTTTTTGCAGTAGTATCCCAGAAACAACAAAAAAAGAGCTCTATTTTTTCTAGGCACTGAGTAGCTACGACAGAAGACAACACTTTCTTCAGATCACTTAGGGTCCTTAAAAAAGATGTAGTACATGGAAAGAAATAGTGTGGAAACACAAAAACAGTGCAATGACAGCACAGTTTCTGTAGTTCCTTTTGGCGGGGGAAAGAGAAGAGCAATGAATAAAATGAAAAAGAAGTGAAAGGAACGAGCCAAGTGGCACTTGAAGATTAACATTTTATACGGAACCACTGAAGAGATGCTGAGTGAAAGCATGGGTAGATTTGGAGCCACCAGTCAAGCAGAGAAAGCCAAAACTGGACAAAATCTTTGGATATCTGAGTTCTCCCACTTTGGTTGTTTTTACAGCTGCTTCTTCCAGCTGGAGCCTTTGAGTGAGTTTCTGTCTGAATGTTACGTGCAGAGCTCCATTGCATGGGATGACTCATAAAGAGATAGACAATAGATTTGTTTAATTTCTGAAAGCCAGAAAAGGTTGGTGCTTCATTAAGATACAGCTCAGCATTGTTAATTACTCAGGGTACGTACACATTGCAAGGCTGGCTCCCGACTGAAACCTGAACGTCCTTCTTGGAACCGGTGGCTAGGTTTGTACCAGTGATGGTAAGCATGGTTCCACCTGCTTGTGGGCCACTTTCAGGTCTTATTTGAGAGGGAAGAGGTTCCTGCAAAGAGATGATGGTCAAGCTAATTAATAAAATTAAAATAAAAACTACAACGGTATTAATTGGAATAACAGTTAATAGAGATTTAATATTACTACCTGAAAAATAATAAAATTGAAATAATGACGGACAAATAAACAAAATAAAATAAAATCTTTCATTATTGATGCTGAAGAAGCAACTTATGATGTGAATGTACCTGTATCTTTTCCATAATGTTTTTTTTCGTGAGGCTTTATATGAATTTCAACTCCTTATTTATTAAATATGGACTTATCTCCCATTAAGTTTGTGAGAGTTTCTTGTTGGATTTCCTGTTTTCATACTTATTTCGTGATTTATCCCTTCCTTATGGCTGAGTCTACCTTCACCTTTCCTTTGTGTCAGTTACAGGGAAGACAGAGCAAGGTTTTCAAAACTGGTACTGATCAGAAAGAATATTAAGATTCCTTTTATCTCACAAGCTCTTAATTGTGATAAAATTGTTATCCTATTCTTGAGGAATAAGCTTGCAAAGAAAGAAAATCAGAACACAATAAATTTTCTTTATGCACCTAGAACCTTGGAGTGGATTTCTAAAAACCAATTGAAACATGCAGTCACGCTTCAAATTGTTATGAAATTTACTGGATATTTAAATTTCTCAAATAAATTCCCTCCTTTTGTTCTCAATTCAGTCTTTGTTTCTCTGATTGTATTCCGGGAGCTATGACAAATACTGTAAATTAACAGCGAGGGCTTTTCATGAACAGTGTGATTTAATTACTTCATGGCTAAGTACTCCCTGCTTCCCATTGAGAAAAGCATCCTTATTCAGGGTAAGACTGAAGCAGCTGAATCACGAGGATGACTGAAGCCGTGCAGGCTGCATGAGATAGATGGGTTACCAGCCGGCTCCAGGCGAGCACTGGTCGTCGACTCCATGGTCCGGTGCTGGCTGTGGACGTGCCGCAGTCCCCGTGCCAGGGTGGTGGCTGCAGGCAGCAAGGTGGTCCCACATGGCCAGCTGTCACCCATGCTGGGCATACAGACAGGATGCCAGGGCCAAGTGTGTGGCAGGGACATCGTTACAAGGGACCCTGCATTTGCTAAAGCACAGCAGACCAACGGCATAGGGAGTCTGTGAGTAGGTCATGCTTTTGCCGATGTGTAACTGTGCTTCTTCATCCGTATTCAAGCGCAAGATTTACTTAAATGAGCCAAATAAGCAATAAGTTCATTTCCCAATCTCATGTATATTTGTAAATGACATCTGCCCTCCTCCTGCCCATAATAAAGTCCAGGTCTGAGGCTATACTGTATGAAGCATATGTAAATAAAGCAAGAGCAAAGAAGTTTGAAAATTTCCTTCGCTGACGAAGATTTCCTTGATCACCACCACACTGCACTGATCTCCCACCCTAGGGGGGAAAAGCCCCACTCAGAGAGCAAGAAGCTCACACCTTACTAGTCACGCAGCAAACCCCTTTCCCTTGTGTTGTTTTGCTCAGGCACAGGTGCCATCCCTGCATCAGCTTACAGCTATAGTGCTGAGGGCCCATAAATAGCAGGGAGGAAGGGACCGATGTACCACAGTTTTGTTCAAAGCTGTGTGAGCTATCGACAGGTTTTTAATGAGCAGGAGGAATCTGTAAAAATGCATCCAATTGACCTCGTGGTTACTTCACAAATTTGTTTTATTGAAGGACGGGTATTATAGAAACACAGGGAGCTCATACTTGCTGTGCTTGTTTTATATTTTCATGTCTGAGCAATTTCCCTCTGAAGGAATGCACCATGGTTCAGCACACTTCACAAATCCACAATGACAACTGTAATTTGCTCGCAAGTCATTGAGCTTTAGGAATATGCTTTAACACTAATTGGGTGTCAATTGCTTTTCTTCCCTGAGAGAAATCTGTTTGTAAACCCTTCACTCCTCAAGATGTACATCGCTGCAGCATATGACTGCTCTCACACGCTAACCTTTGATTTCATTTTAATTTAATACATCACTTGGGTTACAAGATTTTATACAGAGAAGTGGCTCAAAGTCATATTAATGCATTTTCTAAGCAAAAAGGAGCCTTAATTCAATATAACAGAGTTGACTAAAACTTGCTCACTTAGGTCTATACAACCCTCTGCGCATACTTTTCTTTGTATTTAATTGCTTGGTGATTTAAGCTAAATTGAAATAAATCACTTCAGTGTGAGTAAAAAGTTTGAGGGGGTCAGAATATGAAAAATCACACTTGAAATTTAAATTAACACAAGTCTAGACATGCTTCACAGAAAGGTTCTTTTGTCCTTTTCTGTAAAACAGTTGTGTTGCTAAAGAAATTACAATCAAAATTGTATATAAAATACAGTCAATAAATGGCTTTTAAAAATATATCAAATACTCTAAGTGTAACCTTACCCCATGGACACAAAACCACAGCTTTTAATGACTTCAAATGAAATCTTAATTGTTATAAGCTGTTAAGCGTGTTGGACAACTGCATCAACTGCAGCAAAAATCCACAGCAATGATAAGCTGCTTAACACGCCTGGGATAGCTTTCAGAAGAAAGTATCCCCCAAGAACCATCAAAGAATCAGTATGGACAAATTTGTTATCCCTGAACGTCAGAAAACTAGTAGCCTTTTCCCTAAATGCTACCTCCACTGAAAGCCTAGCCTCTAAGGATAGACGTAGGAAGGAAAGGAACAAGAAAAAGTTTCTGAAGCATCACACATCATGGTTCTCTGTAACCTCAACATAAAAGATGAAAGGAAGCTTGCTAAGAACTTCTGCTAGACAGCCGTACTCCTTTCTTCCTGCAAAATTGTGAAATACTTGCCCTGTTAAAGCTGGGCTATCTGCTGGGTAACTTCCGCAGGGTGTCAGCTGGCTCTGTTGCTAACACCAGTAAAATACTGAGAGAGCCGTGAGCTTGAAGCAGAACCATCCAGCACCATTTTCTGTGGGGGACCCTTTTAGCCGTGGCCTATATTTGTCTCTCCAGGAACAGGGATAGACAGGGAACCAAACAGCAGAGTTATCTCTGCATTACACAACAGCAAAGGGGGAAGTGAAACAAGTATCTGATCCATTTTCCCCAGAAACAGATTTTTCTTAGCAAGAATCCGACTTTGCTGGAAGTTAAAGCCCAGGTTACGTCAGACAGGAGAACACGCCAACCACACCTCTCCCCATCCACGGCACAGCCCCACCGTGGGTTTGGTCTATCTCAGCTTCACTTCGGGCTGAATGGAAAACCAAGGGCAAGAACCACTCTGGGAACGAAGGCAGGGAGCAGCTAGGGAGGAGGTGGAATAGTTTTTGTTTAACCCTTATTTTCTCTTTGGTTGCTGGTCTTGCAGCAGTTCCTCAAAGGACTATTTTAAAACAGCTTAATTCAAAGTATTCATATTTAACGTATTTAAAGTAATTTTGCAAATACCAAGAGCTCTCCAGAGACCAAATAATGTGGACGCCTCATAAAGATGATCTAATAAGGAGAAACTGAACCGTGCTCTGTGTGCAAAGGAATTCTTCAGCATGACTGCTAAGAAAAGCATTGTACAGTAACTGTTTGTTACTGTGAACTTGTCAGGAAAACAATTCGATTAATTTTAACTTGCTATTTTCTGTTTAACATTTCCCCACTTTCCCTTTCTTTTAAGCACCAGCCAGAAAAAATAAGTAGTTAAAATAAATTATCAAGAATTGCAACAATTTTAAATAACCATTTTATTGCAAAACCAATGTGCTATGAGCAAGTTTTAGAGCTCTTCTAAAATATTCGCAGGTGGCTCAAAGAGCAAAGCTACATCGGCTCACCTGGTTGTCTTCTTAAGAGTATGAATAAAGAAAAGAAAAATTGATTCATTCAAATGCTCCACAGGAAAGCGTTTTTCAAAAATGCAATTAGGTAGCTAGGATCAGCAAGAGAACAATGTTTTGCTGAATGCCAAAATAATTTGAAAAACTACTGTCAGCAGTGGTACAAGCCTTCAACAAGAATTGCATTACCTAAGGAGAAGGTAGCCCCTTCCCATGACTGACATGGCACTCAGCAGTGGGACAGAGAGCTTCAGACCCTTGGTCTAGTCCTATTTTATATAGTTTTATTTTATGTGGTCCAGCAAAGCTGCACCTAACCCACAGCTCTGTGTTACTTACCACAGCCCTGCATGAGATTCCTTCTCTTCACAGAGGAAAATGAGGGGCAAAGGGTAAATCCTTCACTGCAAACCTTGTTTGAGGGATAATAAAAATGCTGCTTTTACCAAGAGGTGACCCCCTTTAATTTGGTCTCAACCCCGAGCACTACTGAATGTTCAACTGTTACAAACAGCGCTGATAAACCCAGGATCTCAAGTGCTGCGAGATCAGTGATGCCACCTTTTCAAACCCCCCTCATGGATTCCTTCTCTCCCTGTTTCTGTCCTTTTCTCATTTCAGTCTCTGAATCAGTACTCCTGCTGTCATAATAAATACCCTGCTTCCATTTTCAGCCCTCTGCACCTCGGGATCTTTGTTCGCTCAGTCAGAAGGTGCCCAGGGGAAGCCACACTTTCTATAACATCACAGCACAGTGCACCACTATAACATCACACCACAGCGCTCAGTGCAATTATGATGTTAAGCAGAACATTTTATTATGTGTCCTATATGGAATTTGTAGCAGCCTTGTAATAATTCTTCTGGAAAACGTCAGCCCTTGTGAGGACTTAGCAATACTTCATTTCTCATGGACACAGTAAAATTTAAACAACCCTGCAAACACTAATTTAACCCTTGTTTTATAAATCCTTAAAGTGTAGAAAATCATAATTCACATATATTTCCATCTTTTTCTTATTTTGCTTGAAACAGAGGAATGTTGTTTCAGGTTTTACTGCTCTGTACTTCTTTTGTCACCAGGCAAATATTGTTCATGTCTTCCAGGTAGTTTGATGTTTGAGCACAGATCTTTTCTGCAATAATATCTTCCCTTGTTATGCAGGTTTTTTGATAGACCAGTTTAAAAAACAGCCTGTTCCAATGTCTGTCAGTGGTTCAGTAGCCTGTGTCCTGCTGAGTCTGGTAAGCCATGTCTCACCAGACGGACTTTCTACTGCCAGGACTTCGCAACACCTTATGCTTTCATGCTCATGTCACGTAGGAAGTGTATTTGCAGTTTGGTTAAACATATGCACATCCACAGCTATGCTATTTAGAATAGAATAGAATAGAATAGAATAGAATAGAATAGAATAGAATAGAATAGAATAGTTCAGTTGGAAGGTACCTACAACGATTATCTCGTCCTAACTTGTCAACAGGTGTAGCTTGCTCCCTACTGCATGGTTTATCCTGAAAAAATAACTGGATCTTGACAGAGTTCCTTGTGTGTAGATTCAAGCAGATTGTAGCATGGGAAATAGGAGCATTTTACATGTCTTGCATACAAACTTTCCTTAAATCTTACTTAGGTGCAGTGATGTTGAGCTAGAAGTCTCAAAGTCCGCCTGCAACCCAACTTTCCCATGTTGTGTGAACTGCTGGGTTAGTACTCCTGAACTGATAAGCAGTTTTCACAGCGCTTTGATAACCATTAGGCAGCTTTGCTGGAAAGATTATAATGCTAAGAACAGGGTATCTCTTCTATTTTTATGACTGCAGTTGATCCCCATCTCATTGATATGGTTAACCTGAAAGCCATGGTTATCTGCTCCAATTTGAAACAGTGAGACAAAGGCAATTTCTAAGTCCTTGTATATTGCTTATGGTAGGTAATGTTCAAATAGTGCTAGTTTGTTTGTTAGCCAATTCGTTTAGAATACCAACGCATTTAATCACATGTTGTTTGCATTCCTGCATGCCACTGCCTTATCTTGCATCAGGGACTAATCTGAGCTTCACAAACTACATTTTTTGGTTTCACCTCACAGCAATGTCATAGTCTTGCAACAGCATGTCCTCTGAGGTGCTCTGTGCTTCGTCAGCACAGAGGTACTGGGAAAAAAAAAGAAAAAAATGCTGGCAAAACAGCTTGCACTGGCCCAAGTATGTGTATGACTTCACACTCAGGCCATTTTCCAGTGCCTTGTTTCTCTTCATCACAGCCAGAAGTCTTCCCTTTGCTTGCTTTGTTTGTACCCTTTGCCTACTACTTACAAATCTGTTCACAGAAATGCTGATATACTTTTCATTCTGGTTTCATGTTTTCTGCGTGCTAGAGGGTAAATTATCTCCGTGTCTGTTCCACTTACAATCGCATTTAGATGCGAACTCACTTATTAGCAGTGTACATGACTGCAGCTCTTACACAGCTACCGTAGACCCTCTGAGCATTTGCATTTCAGCTCTTCCATTTTTCATCCTGTTCATTAATCTAGAATGAACTTTTCATCTTTAATATTTCATGACGTGCAGTCAGTCTTTTTGCACAGTTAGGAAGGTGATCTCTTATTTCTTCAGGTTTCTGAAAGGAGTGGTGTAGCCGGGGGGTGTGTGTGTGTCTGTCTCTTCTCCCAAGTAACAGGCAATGAATGGGGCAAGAGAAAATGGCCTCAAGTTGTGCCAGAGGAGGTTTAGGATAGATATTAGGAAAAAATTCTTCACTAAAAGGGTTATCAAGCATTGCAACAGCCTGCCCAGGGAAGTGGTGGAGTTGCCATCCCTGGAGGGATTTAAAAATTGGGCAGAAGTGGTGCTGAGGGGCATAGGTTAGTGGTGGTTTGGGCAGTGTTGGGTTGATGGTTGGACTTGATCTGAAAGATCCCTTCCAACCTTGATGATTCTCTGATTCTGTGATTACAATTTTAGTAAAAGATACCTTTTACAGGCTGAAAATGCGCTCAGCAAACTCACAGCATTTTAGACCTTTGTGGTCTGCTGGTGTCAAATCAAACCACAGCTTTTACCTGGCTAACAATGGGGTTACTGCTATTCTCTTTTTCCTTTTTTCTTTTTTTTCTTTTTTTTTTTTTTTTCCTAATCCAACATCTTTGTAATTTTGGAGCTACACCCCATCCATCTAGTCTGTTGCTGAGAGAAGGCACTCCTTGGTGTGTGTGCAGCACTGTCAGACACTGAGGTCAAAAGCTAGAAGTTAAATTTCTTAAAGTTCTTCTTTGTTTAATGACTTATCATAGAATCTTAGAATCATAGAACGGTTAGAGTTGGAGGGGACCTTAAAGNAGCCTGTTTTTCACTCACCCGACTTGCATTTGGGATCTGATCTGCCAGGCTGATTCATGTTCTTTTTCACCTGGTTTGTTTGCTTTGCTGCTTTCCTGGTTTACACTGCCATGTCCAGCCCGCTCACCTCCAGTCCCTTGCACAGTATTCAAGAACAAGGGAGGTGCACTCCTGTGGAGCACCACCTAGGTTCTGCATGTTTTCTTTTTCTATTTCTTTACTTTTCCACTTGTCTGTTACCAAAAACAGCCTTAACTTTTTATATTCCTGGGCATGACACAGATTATGACAATCTACTATAATATTCATCTGTGGTAGGCAGTTTCTAGTCCAAGAACTGCACCACTGAGATAAAAGTGGTTACCCTTTATCCTTCACTAATGCAGAAAAGCAAAGAGAGTAACAACCAGCCACTGAGGAGGCTACTGGTGGATCATAAGAGGGGCCAGAAATTCAGGAACAGTTGGAAGATAACAGAGGAGGGGACCCTAACAGAGATGCAAAGAAACCTTGGCAGGAACTCTATGTACCAGACCACAAGCAGAGAGACAACTGGAGAGGGAAAAGAGGATGGTGGCAGAGTACAACCCTGTGATGCTGTGAGAGATGCCAGCTGCAGCACTAGGGGAAGCCAGCAACAGATGGATGTGTTCAAATGGACATGACAAAGCCACCTAAGCTCCCTTCTGCCAGCTCCTGTAGGCAGCGACCTCCGGTTGGGAGTTTGCCTTTGATGCAAGTGCACATCTTCACAAGTAGGAATGGACTCTTCTACTTCCACAGAGAGCACAGGGATGCTGTGTCAAGGACCTGATGACAGTACACCACACGTAACATTTTCACAAATGTGCAGAGCACATTATTGCTCTGGATTTATCTCATCCATCCTTTCCTCTACGAGTAACCTTTCCCTTTCCTCATCCTGGTCCCAGATTCAATAAATTATGGCTTTTGAAGCAGGTCTGTAGAACAACTAATTTGTTACCAAAATTATCTGTCCCACACTGAAAGCCAACCATTGCATGTAATGTACACAAAAATTAAAGGCATTAAAGGCATAGCCTACAAAGTTCTGTATACATCGGCTACCTTTCTGCAGGTCAAAATGTCATTTCATGGGCTATAAAGGTAACCACAGGAGCCAATTTAAGCTCCTGAGTGGGGCGTGCAAGTCATTAGGAACTGCTCTTTCCCCCTCCACTTCCCTTCCTTTCTCAGACTCAAGGGAGCCTGGTTCTTGTTTCTTCAGACAAGCCACCCACTTACAGGATATTCAACCAGAGAATTTCCATTGCGCACTCTTGGCAGCCCAGTGTTTGCCGCAGTGGCTGACCTGACCCACCAGCTCGCCTCATCACAGCATCCACAACACAAGCCAGGCTTTGGTTCCTGGGTTATTTCTGCAACAGCAGAGGAGTGAGCCGAGTCCTGCCTTCCTGGGGCTGCGTCATCCAAACCTCACACCATGTGAGCTGATAACTGCTTCCAGTCACTCCAGGTGCCCAGGAAAGAGCATTTGCCTGGCAATGCATGTTGTGTGCTGTCTACTGTGGATGGACGCTTATGCAGAGGGTTGATATTTTAAAAAATTAAGTTTAGGGACTGTAGGCAGCATCTTTTTATTGTGAGGCAGACACCACATGATTTTCTGAAAAGACCACAGAGTTTTGCTGACAGGTTTGATAGAGACATGGAAGAATGCGTGACTGGAAAGTCTGCATTATCATACAGCCAGTGTTCACTGGCAGCTTTCAAGCAGAACCACGAGCACTGGATGGTGGGACATCTATTTAAGTGCATAGCTCAGACGACAGAGAATTAAATCTAATAATATCCACATGAGGGAGGGCCAGCTTTGCTAAAACTCTCAGCAGTCCAGAAGTCCTCCTGGCCCCTGTGCAGGCTCATACACAAACAAGATGTGCTCCAGGACTCAATAATAAAATAGCCATGATCCCCTTTTTGGAAGTAATTTTGGACTGCTGTGGAGGTGTGGTTTATTAGCTTCAGTCATAATGGTGACAAGCATGTAACACCCCCCCAAAAACCCTCACCCAAAAATCCCAACTACAGCATAAAATGCATGTGTTGAGGTAAAGACTCATGGACAAAAATAAAGAAGTGAGCTAAAACCCTCCACAAAAGCTTTGTGGCACTAATGGCACGGCAGTGGCGAGAGCTCCTAAAGCAATTGCTTCAAACATCAAGGAAACCAGAGGATGGATGAAGGTAAAAGGAAACTGTCAAGTTGGGAGCAGATTAAGGTAGAATAGTGCACCGTTTTGAATGCAACTGTTCCGTTCAGGTTCACATTCAGACCTTCAGTATGGTGAATAGTCTTCAAGTTTGTTTTCAGATCAGACCCTAATTTATCCCCCTTTCATCCTCCTTTCAGTTATCCACCTCATCTTGTTTGGGTAAACAAAGTAGCTTCCCAATTTACTAAAGCAATTATTTCCAAGCAAGTCTCTAAACTACACTCAGTGCCTCAGAAACGCATTACAATTTTGAAAAGTTCTACCTTCAATCTCACCGTCTTATACCTATTTGAACTTTCTGAAACCATGCAGTCTTTTTAATCTGCAGTCTAAAAGTCACAGAATTACTCTTGCAAACAGATGCTGGAGATGCCAGAACTGGCTGCAAGCTCTCATTCTGGTGGCTTGAGACTGCAGATGAGGTATTCTGAGAAAAGAATCACGCTTCAATGAGATCAGCAAATCTGGACCATATACCTAGGAAAAGCTTAACTCCTTCTTTTGATACTGCTTCTCACCGCCACAGTAACAAGAAAATCAGATAAAATTAAAAACAAACAAAAAAGCTGGACTGGCATTTAGCTGTGCCACTGCCCCACCTGCCCAGAGACTAGCCAAGCTGTCAGAGCTCCAGATGTACCACATAGCTGGATATTAAAATTTAGCATCACATCATTTCTGTTTCACTAAACAGGAAACTGGTTATTGTGTGATCCTGCTTATAAAGAAACAATAGAAATGCCAGTGGGGGAGGACTGGGTTATCAGAATTTAATTTTGCTGGAATGGCTGGACTTGTCCAGCACTCAGGTTGTGTAGAGAAATTGTGATGTGTAGGCAGAAACAGAGCTTTCTTCCCCTCTTATGCAGCAAGTTTTGATGAGGTGTTTACTGCAAAGTACAGTCTCTTGTGCACCAGGGCATTTAAGTTCAGAAATAATTCTAAATTGCAGCTGTGGTTGCCCTTTTAACTGGACTTTTGACCCACTTAATGGAGGTCTCGCACATTCCTCAGCTCAGAAATGCACTGTGCTGGCAGAATGGGGCCAAGTCGAGCCTAAGTCCCAAGTGATGCTGACTAGTGATCCTCATCAATCCAGCTTTAAAAAATACATCTCATAATTCAGTCTGGGTATCAACAACAGCCAAATGTAGTAGAACATATCATAGAATCTTTGAATGGTTGGGTTGGAAGAGATCTTCAANTATATATTCTACTTGAAAATTGACTGTGTGGTTTTGGTGTTAGACACCAGTCACACTTATAAGGTTGAAACAGTTGCAGGGATGCAACTCTAGTGCACATGGACACATCAGACTAAGCAGCTGCACTGTCTCCTTGTGCACAGCTCATGTGCTTCTGCCCTGAACCACCAAACGCCACATTTTGAGTGGCCACTGCTAAATCTAAAGCTATTGTGCTTCTGGTGATCAGAGCACACAGTAAAAACAGTGATAACTACCAGCAGGAGGGTAGCCAGACAATATGTCAAAGAAAGGAAAAAAATACATAACAGAAAATTTATTTTTGGAAGGCTCTTGGAAAGAAGAGTATTTTCTTTCCTTTGTATATACTGAATAAAAGAGATTTTAAACAAATCACAGATTTCACACGTCTTCTGAAAACCACAGCAAAAAAAGATTGCAGCTTTTAAGGCAACAAGAACTGATGAGATTGTCTGCTCTGGTTGTCTGTTTTCATGCCAGAAGCGCTTGTGTCACACTTGCAGAAGTGTGTGTGCGTACAGCTCCCCTGTACTGGCTTCAATCCTACCACAGTCCACAGTAGGTTCCATTTTCTCGTGGAATAGAGAGAAATGAAACTAAAAAGCAATTTCACCAGCTTTAAAGCACAGAATGTATTAATTGTCACTGCTTTGCATTTTGTAAATATTCCCCATGAAAAAAGATTTCTGCAGTAAATAAAAATGCTCTTTATCAGCATGTGGTATCTGATAACTCAGTAACCTCAGTGCAGGCAGGTATTGGCACAGAGGAAGTCCTGGACTTGCAGGAAAACTCTTGTGGTTCAGGCATCCACCTGGATGATGCCTGCACACAATGGCTTCTACTAGTGCCTCAGTGATGGGCAATCAAGTAGCCAAAAGCAGTGACTTCTTATCTCGCCTCCCAGATGTGCTGAGCAGGGAATCACACCAGCACAAGTTCACAGACAGGCTTTGAAGCCTGCATGGGGGCTTCACATCACATTTCAACACACTCAACTTCTTCATGTGTTTTTCATGCAAACCATGGGGGAATCTTTACACACAGGAGAAGCACAGGAGAACTGGTATAGAACATACCCAACAAAATGGGTTAGTGTCGAAGTCTAATCTCTTCTCATGTAGGGTTTACTGTCATAGCTTCTGTCCTTGAGACAAATGCCAGAGGGAATTTTCAAGTAAAAAGTGTCTTTGCAGAGATACAACCAGGGAGAGGAGGTATTTGCTTGGAAATCATTGAAAACTTCTATTCAGTCTTGTGAAAACAAGACTATCCTCTTCTCAGCTGGACGTTGTTCTTGACTTATTCTACCTCTTACTGCTGATTCCTTTCCTTCTTACAAGATACTGAGAATTAATCAGACAGAAGTTTAAATAAGGTGGAAAACAAAAGCCTGACCTGCTCTTTATGTTTTAGAGGTTTACAGTTTATAATTTTAAGTGTAAATATGAAAACAGAGATTATTTAAACCTCTCAACTATCTCTTATAAATTTTGAAGACCTGATAGAGACAGACAAAGCTACTTGCTGCTAAAACCACAGGGTATGCCAGCTGTAATATGGGGTCACATTTGGGGTAAAGCAATTAAGACACAAACGAAATTCTCCTTCATAGTGACACTGAAAACAAAGTACATGTGTAATATGAACACACATCACGCTCTCGGTGTCTCTGCATGCCATATTTTTGAATGAAATAAATTATTAAAAAATTAATGTACCTTCATTACTTATTCTTCAGCTGCTCTGCATCCATTCTTGTAATTAAGAACACTGGGTAGACTAAACACAGTGATTGAAATAGTGCACTAACTGTGTGTCTAAAGAATACCTAATTTTTTTGCAGTGCTGATTTTTTTTTTATGCAATAATGGTACTTAAGAGATATTGTGTCCCTGCTGGATCAGTTGACTAATTTCTCTTCTACCACAACTTTTTAACTTGAATTGCAAACAACTTAATTCTATTTTGAGTCTCTGGATCTATTGATACACCTTTTGTATAAAGAAATGCTTAAGTTAAATGTTTTCTAACATACTTGAATGGTGGTGCTATTGATGAAACAAAATTTGCAAGACAAACACAAGCAAGACTGTGCTTAACAGGTAAGCTTCTAAATTAAGTTATTCACAAGGTATAAAATAGCTCCCTGAAAAAAAAATGCACTTACCTGGTATGTAAACTGCACTTCACTCGGTGATTTACCTATTTTTCCATTGATGTTAACTTCAATTTGACCTTGCTTTGATTCACTCATTGGTCCAACTTCACATACAATCCTAGCAAGAAAGAATGTCAGTTTAGCTGTTAGAAGTAACAGCTGCAGTACCAATGCAATGTGTATGAGCTACCACACACGCTGCCAGCAAAAGCAGCAACTTTGCTTTATCCTCCAAGAGGTACTCGAGCTCTGCATCAAGTTCCTGGCAAAAACATCCAAGAATATTTTAATCTCATAGCTAATGAAAGGTAAAACTGATGTGTGACCACTGTACACAGCAGCTACTTTAGCTGTCTGTTAGTAAAGGTGCCTTCTACAGAAGACTCAAATTCAGCCCAGAAGTCAGAGATGAACCTCTCCAATCCTAGGTTTTCACTGGACCCCATGATGTTAGAAAAACAAATGATCCCCCCATCCTCCCCGAGACGTTGATGGAAGAATCAGACTATCAGCTTTCTTACAACTTCGTGTGTTTTAGTGCCAATACTTTTATTATGGATCCTGCTACCTTTCAGCTTCCAACTGCTGTATTTTCACACCTACAATCAAAATCCCTTTAGAATTACTGTTCTCTGAAAATAAATCCTCAGATAACCCACGCAAAATCAGAGGTCAAGGAATACTGGCTAAGAAAACACTGCCTTAACTAACACTGCTGCTGAGTGATAGCTTGGATATTTAAATTTTTATTTTAAACAGGTGATCCACAGAACACAGGCATGAAAATGCAATAAGGATTCAGCACACTTGAAAACTGGGACAAATGCTTACTGGAGAGCTGATAATACAGTTAGATAAGGCCATATATAATGTCTGCAGTGTGCACAGGCTTTCATATAGGACACACCCTGAGGATCACTGCTCATTTCCTTCGCTCTCCCCCTCCAGGATTATTGCTATTCTTCCTTAAGCAGTGCAAGGCAGCTTAAAAAAACCCCACTCAAGTAGAAAAAAAAACAACTAACCACCCCAAATTACTGGGTATAATGTACTTAAATCAGGACTTATAATAAAAGGATTGTCAAGTCCCTTTGCAGATCACTCCAGACTTTTCTGCCTGGGTACTGGCAAATGGACAAAATTCTCTAAATTCTTGCATGTCCTGGCATGTGTACGGCTGCCTGAATCTGTTCCTCATCATCTCTCTACTGTATTCTTGGAAGTTGTATCTTCTTGTCAGGCAGAAACAGGAAACGGTGCCTTTTAGAGGAATTCTTACCATATGTCAAGCTAGGAAAAGCAGTCGGGGGCCAGGGCCAGGGGTGTGTGTTGGGGGGGAACGCTGTAACGTGATTAGCAGGGGTTTGAACTGAGGAAAGTTCCCTCCCCTCCCCGGTGTTGGCATTGCCTCCCTTCCCCCACATTACAAATGGAAAACTACAAAGAATGAGAACATGACTTCTCAAAGGCCAACAATTAAATCACTGCAGAGCCAGAAAGCAGCCTTAAGTGCCTTAAATCTCACTGCTCTCCTGCCCATGGGAGCAGCTGTCTCCTAAAAATTACTAGCTTTTCACTGCAGAAGCATAGGGGAGCAAGACTAGGTTTGTACTATTTCTTTTTTATTATTAAATTAAATAAAATAAGGTAATAATAAAACAAAAGAATGGAGGAAGAAAAAGACAGAAAATTATAGATACCTATTTGGACATTTTAAATAACTTCTTTTTCAAGGATTCCCTAATGGAGAACATCCTTCAAAACTCCCTAATTTGTTGATAAATGACATTATGCAAGTTGCATTTGTTCTCACCCATTACCACACTAGAAGAGCTTAGGAAACCAGTAATGTTGCTATGATACAAGGAGCCAGTCATCTCAGTTCTGGCTCCTTTCCATGTATTTAAAAATATCAAAAAGCTTTAGAAAAAGCCAAGAGGCT
The DNA here is from genome assembly GCA_013400375.1 of Thinocorus orbignyianus. Classification (NCBI taxonomy): domain Eukaryota; kingdom Metazoa; phylum Chordata; class Aves; order Ciconiiformes; family Thinocoridae; genus Thinocorus; species Thinocorus orbignyianus. The sequence continues at coordinate 228,259 of VXBW01003572.1, forward strand.
GGGGAAATTCTTGTAAGGCTATGCTGCAATTCAGTGCAGATTTTGCAAATAGTGAAAATAGGGAATGGGAAAAGATGATTACAAAGAAGTTGGGAATTTTGTGGATGCTGATGCACATGTAAATGCACAAGTGATAGCAATTGATTTGGGAAGCTGTAAGAGATATACAGCTCAAGTCCTAGAGGCCTGGGAAGCTTCTGAATGTCTGTTCCACAAACTGGCTGAAGTCAAACATTTTTAAAAGCTAAAAAACTCACTCAGGTATCTTCTAAATGCCTTTCAAAACACACCACAAAAACAGCAAAAAATTACTGTATTACATTTTAAATTAACTGAAGGGAAAGAAAGCCAAGGTTTCAATTGCAGATTTAAATATCAAAAGTAAATGAAAGAAAAATCACACTGGTTAAAATATGTCATTACTCTTAATATTACTAGTGAATCTTCACACCATGCTTTTTATCAGCTAATATCAAATGGGTATTTCCCTCTTGAAATTAAATGCTTGATATAATCTGTAGTAAACACTTTGATACCTACAAGAGTTCAGGCACTTTGTTTTAATTCTTGGCACTGCTTAAGAGTGTGACAGGTAATCCACAAAACATCTACCAACCTGCTTAGGCAATTCAGCATCCATGGACTTGTTGGCTCTGCGATGAAACTTAGTCATCTAAAGCTGAATCAAAACTCTGGGCTCCCTCCCTGCCCTCAGGAAAGAAATTTTGTGGCTGGACTAAAACAAAAAGGTGTAAGCTTCCTCTTGCTTTGCCTACTTTCCCATAAATTTTGTCTACTTGGCTGCACAGTGGTTTGGATTTAGCAAAGATTTTAATGACTAGATGCACACCTATGATGCCTTCATTTTAAAAACAAATAAATAATCTTGAGATATCTGGAGTAAGAGTTTATGAAAGCTTTTCAAACAAATTAGGAAAACAAATATCAATCAGAAGCAGGATGATACTACCCTATTGTAAATTTGTTACTGTATTAGCATCTATAATAATTTTAGACTCAGAAATATTGCAGGTATATCACACTAATTCTTTCTTCTATTAATAATCTTTTATAATCACAGGAAGGTCATCTTTTCCTGAAAATGCACAGAAGTTCCTTTTTTCTTCTAAAATCTTGTGAAAAATATCCAGCAATTACCTTGTGGAAACAGAGTAGAACTCTTCTTTGAAAAGACATTCTTTGTCTGCCACCATTATATTTTTTACATCTTCTGCTTTTATTCCCAAATTAGATCCCATTATGGTCAAAAGAATTCCACCACTTAGTGGTCCAGTTTTTGGCTCAATCTGTGTTTGCAGAATGGAAAGGAAAAAAGAAAAACAACACCAAAATTAAATACTGCAGTGACCATGTTGCTCTTCCATATTATTTAAAGCTACTTAGACTTACCCATACTTGAAATGCGAAAGACGTTTCTTGTAGGACCCCCACAAAAGCATGTTATGAAACTTTTAAATGTTAATTAATGATTTGCCAGCTCAGAAGCAGTACTCATCAGCTGCAGATTTCATGTCTCTTGTGGCAGACTGTTATGTACAAAACTCTTGCCTGGTGTTTAAGTTTGCTTCCTCCACTAAAGCACTGTTGGTTTGAAAAGCAAATGGATCGGGCTCCCTTCACAATCATTCCACACAGCCTTTCCAGCATATTTTTTGCCATTATTTTCTCCCTTTAGGTTCACATCAGAACACTGCACCTTCCTAACACACACTGCTGCCTCATGTAGTGTCTTCAAAAGTTCCTCCAGTCCCCTAGTCTTCCTTAGAGCTTCAAATGGTAGAATGCCACAGTACCTGGGCTGATGCTAATTAAATAATTTGAAATTAAAACTAAGATTGAGAAAATCCTGCAGTTGCAGTGGACTTCTCAGGTTGAAATATCACCTGAGAAGGCACTTGTTTTCTGAACATTTGTTGGCAGACTAACTCGCTTTCCTATTTGGAGCACCTGCAGCAAGACCTTCCCAGGTCTTCAGCTTTGGAGGGCTGCAAGTTTACCATCAAGAACAGGGAGGCTGCACAGTCCCAAATGCAGTAATTGGAAGCCAAACAAATACAGCTTCTAAAAGTCTGGACTTTAATGTCTGCTTCACCAAAATCAGAGTTTCTTAGATCTAAGCAAAGCCATGGCTGCTACTGCCCAGCAAAATCACTTGCTCTATTTTCCCACTGGTTCAGCTTCCTAAAACTTCTCCCCACTGATCATCCCTTTGCACTCAACCTATAAATAAACTAGCTGAAAAATTACTCAACGGGTTGTGTAGATGTTTCCAAATATTTTGTCCAAATCTGAAGCTAACAAAGGCTTTGGAAAAAAAAGAATGTTTTAGTATTCAGTATTTAATCCACAATCATGTACAAACAGTATCCCAGGTGAAAACACTTCTGTTTTTCTTATTTTTCCTTTTCCTTCCCACTCAAAGCATCTTTACCTGCGCATAGCTGTCACACAAATCTTCTCCACACTTTCTGTTGAGATTTCAGGGTATTTGCCTTCCTTGGCAGGCTTCAACTGTTTACCTGCCATTTCTTCTCAGATATACCATCATGGCCAACCTCATCCAGTGTGCTGCCTGTTTGCCTGTCCCCACACCTCACCTCCAACTGTGCAGCCTCAGGAGCTTCAGTGTCTCTAACAGTTTGACTCACAGGTTTCAGAATTAAAGAGTTCTATCTTGAGTGAAATATCCCTGTTACAACTCTCAACCTCTGTCATACAGTTGCCACATTTTGTGACAGCTTGGGATGTGTTCTCATCAAAGAGCGCGATTGAGTTTCAAAGTACTGATACCACTGCTGCAGCAATTTAGATTTGCCCAGTGAAAGTACATATCATTCTTTTCACAACAATTATGCCCAGAAAAACAGTATTTGGCTTGCTGCTGAAAAGAGCAAGGATTTATCGCTTCTAACTTTGGCTACTGGTCCACCAAGGTGGACAGCAGTCTTCCCTCACCCTGGGTGAATGCTCCAACTGCAAAGTCAGGGGCATCAATCAGTCATTTGGCCTTTCTGATTTCTTACATTCAGCTTCTACAGTCTTGGGTTTGATTCTGGTGTAAACTGGAAAATATCATTGACACCTGGAAAACTCACCATGACGCAGAAACAACCTGCTCCCTTATGAAATGCAATTTAAAATTCCAGTTTGAAACCTTTTAATGAGTCTGCTAATTGCTTGTAGTTCCAGGAGAAATGAACATCTCATAGGGACTTATTTTAGGTAGAAAGGACCTCAGGAGGGAAAAAAAATCAATGCTAATTCCCAAGAATCAAGTGTCACATTTAAGCTTACACCGCTAGCCTGGCTTCTAGCACACTGAGGACAAGGCTTGAAAAACAAGGAGTCTCAAAGACTCCATTCAGTCTCTTGTTTTGAGTCTTTACAAATCTCTCACACACATCGCTACTGGCATTATTTTCTTGCAGCTATTTCAGAGGCTTACTTAACACCCTAGGAAAAAAAAAACGCCTTTCAGTATGAGTTTGCTTGGATGCTTTCTCCTGAAAATTAATACATTGGTAAGGGGAGAAAAAAGCAATCTTACACGAGTGATTTCTGGATGAGGACACGTGTTGGTGGGAGGAGCGTGACAGAGTTTTTCATAAACACACTTGCTGGGTTTGCCGTCTTCTTCACACCAGACACACTTATAGTCCTGATGCGCCGCAAGGCATAAGCTGCAGTCACTTCGTCCATAAGAGCAGTTGTACAGAGTCACTGAAATATGAACGGTAAACGCACTTAGACATTTTCCTCTGTTTTAACGATATTCAGTGTGCTATAGGAAGAAAAAATAATCCTATGTACAAAGTCTACATGTTGCTCAGTTGAGTTATGTGAAGAATATGCACACCCTGCACTTCACCTCTGAATGATACTGAGAGAAAACTGTACCTTTCCCTGTATGGAAAAACCTGAAATTTTTCCCTGCATGGAAAAACCTGAAATCTATCTATGTGCACAGTATGAATAAACTACCAAGTAGAACCTAAACACATTTTTGTCACTCGGGTATCATCAAAACTTTTAAGTACAAAGTTCTTTGCCTGTCCTTAATGAACCTGCCTATAAAAGTGTTCAAAGACTAGTTCAAACAAGCAGGTCCTCCTGGTGTATCAGCAGTCAAGATGTGGAAGGGTATAACACCCACTCTGCATGGGTGTTGGTAGAGACAGATATCAGCTGGCATGGGACTGTTGCCAGCTGTGTATTTGAAGGAAGAGAGCTGCCTTTGTTGGCCGTTTCCAGGGTATTTGGGCCTTTCAAAAATCATTACTAAAGCGAATAACCAAATAAAAAGTTAAGATTTAATGAAGTGTTATCCTTTGTTCAGGTTAACACCTCTTCATTTCTCCATTCTTCTCTATTTTCTTGCTTTTGTTTTCCCTTTTGTCTTGAATTGCCACCCTGATGTATGCCTTATTCCTTCTGCAGTGGAGTTTAATTCTAGTTTTTCTGAGCCAAGAAATCAGTCTGACAATCATGCCTCACTTAGTGATAAACTGTGCACTAACTGTCCCAGACACTAAACTTGTTTTGGCCCCCATCAATCTCTAGCACGATGCACAGTCACTGAACAAAATTAATTTCCCCAATTAGATGCAAAGCCTTAAGATGTAGCCGGGTGGTTCAGCTCGTCTAGAAGAAAACAGATTGAAAAGATGCCACACATTTCTCTAAGGGAAGTGTGCAAGTTGCAGAGATTTCTCAGTGTGTGAGTGATGTGCTTCCCTGGGAAGGTGAGTCAATTATTGTAAAGAGGGGAACTTTTTACTCCTTCCCTTCATCCTTGCTTCCCTTCCCTTCATCTTTGGTTTTGGTTGCTCTTTTTTCCTGGCCACATAGCCTCACCCTCTGCCACCGGAGCACTGGCACTTGTTGAGTCCTCTTGTAAATCAACTTAACTTACCAGAACAGCAGAAAACTATCGAGGTTTCCTCCTGTGCTCTTTCAAGAGTTAAATGTGCTCACAGATGGGAGCAGGGAGTTGCAAGACAGAGACTCAACATCTCCCCTTTCCATTAGCTGTTTTATGTGCTCATTAAGTCTCAAGAAATGGTACCCTTTGTGACACTGGGGCTTTTTCAAAGGAGTTTCATCCTCAAAGATGCAGGAAGCAAAGCAAAGTAAACAGAAGTGATCAGATGTGGGCAAGCGAGACTAGGATAAATCCCTTTGAGACTGCATACAGCAAAGGCCATCCAAAATGTCTACTTAAAGAAAGCTTTTATTCTCAGAGAAGCAGGACTCTAGAAAGGACATCAGCAAAAGCACCGTCCAGCGCCTAACATTTCAATGCACTTGATATCTTCCTAGATAACAGCAGCAGTAGTAGCTTTTAAAATCCAATTCCAAGAGGCTACCATGTCAGATTCCTACTGAAATGATAAAAGTAAAATGAGAATGCTGTTTTTCCATTATATTTCAGCAGTACCATTTTTTTCTGTGCCAGACACAAACAATATTACAGATGCCCAAAACTTGGCTACAGTCTCTCTGCACTTGCATGAGAACATACAACCTCACAAGGGCAGTCTTTCCCTAAATGATGCATGTTTAAAAACCTGGACATTCAATTTCACAGCTAGCCTTTAGAATAATACATTTTTAGTCTTTCCCTTACACTGGGGAATTAATGCAATGATGAAGACTGGTTTTGACCCTTCTTACATCTAATCAGCATATCCACTTGATTTCAAGTAGCTTTACCAGCCCAAGCTCAATCGAGACATCATTGGAGGTGTATGCAAAGCCGAGGGACTTTGGCATTTGTAAGAATGAATCGATGAGAAAGAGCATCCACTTGATTCAACCCCTATCTTGAGTTCTCAAGGAATCGATGAGCACAAAACAGAAGTAGCATTATTTGCTTCGTATACTTAGCACATCAATACAGAAGTCACTGAGCAAGAGATATAACCCAAGCAATATTTTCAACAGTCTGTGTGTTAACTACTCACTCCATATGTTGGATGTGAACATAACGCTGGGGAAAAGCACCAGACTGACAGCCCTGGTACATTGCTGTTTGCTTTTTTTAAGCAGAAGAGATGGTGCAGGCAGCGGCAAGGAAAAGTTTCCTCATGTCTACGCCGCAAATTGCTTTTGCAGGAACCAGATTGCTTTCTTAATCCAGCACTCTGAAAGGCTGCTACTGCACAGGGACATGAGTGGGTAATATTGTTAAACAAATCTTCCCCTTACGTTCCTAAACCCTGTATTTCCCACCCACGCTGCCCCATGGCCACCTGATACAGCATGGGAGTACGCTTCCTGAATTACTTTGTTATCCTGCATTGGCTGGATGGGAATTTTCATCTCATCCCTCAGTAAACAATGTCAGCGCTGCAACGCCTTGACATCCCTCGCATCCAATTGCATAAATGCAACGGAGAAAGCTATGGCCTTAAAGCATTAAACACTCCCCCTGTTCAGTGATCAGCTCATTAAATGTACCAGCAGCAAGCCACTCATTAGATTCAGACTCTTATCCATCACCTTGAGATACCAGCTGTGAAATCATTGATAAAAAGGACAAAGGATAAAAGGGATATATTGGATTTCACACTGTTCAGAACCCCTGATGGCTAGAGATGTAAAAACGCTATCGTAACTTAGTATTCACTAAGTGTTATACAAAGAAAGGGTTCTTTCACTGGCAGGTTCAAAGGTGCTTCTCAGCAGCAACCATATACCCAAAGTCAACTCTTTTCAAGATGCATGAAAAACATTATGCTCTGGATTTCATATGGCAAGGAAATTTAAAAGCAGGAGAGAATTTGGATTTTAAAAATCCCTTTTTTAATAAAAAAAGACATTTGTTCATAATTTTTCAGTTCCCCTCTGGCAAAGGTTCTGTATTTCAATTTGAATTATAACATTTCTTTAATAATTTAGCTACTTCTTTTTTTTTTATGTTTTTCCTAGACTGGGAAAAAAGATGTTGGGAATATTTGGTCAAAATACTGCAGTTTTAAACATCACAGCCTTTGGAATGGAAATTAAGACAGTGTGAGACTGTAATATGACCTCCCCGTAACATTCATGCCAGGTCCTCTTTTAAGTGCTTTCAACACTATACGCAGAGCCATAGGGAAAATCTTCTAACAACGTATCTCTATGCTGCCAATAAGAAAGGCAAGAAATTTAAATATTGTAGAGATGGAGAAAAATGGTCTGAAGATTTAACCGCAAAGGACATTACTTGGGGGCAGTATTAGTTTCCCTGACGTTGACTCATCATACAAGTAACAAGTGTGTTGCCTCACAGCTTTTTCAAGTTTATGCCTTAAAGTTCAGTCCAAAGGAACATAAGGTATGTCCCAGCTCCCAGATATGGCTCCACTCATTTTAATGGAGCTTCCTCACCTCAGCTCAGGACTCGGCTCACAGGCGTAACTGCTTCATTGTTGTACATTGAAAGAAATAAAAATAAAAACCAAAGCAATTTATATCAAAGACCAAGTCTTTGTGTCATAAAACTTAATATACTTTTTGTTGCCATAGAAATAAATTAATAAAATAATCAGCTGAAAGCACACTGAATGTTTCTGTGGATTGCTGATTGCCAGCAGATGTAAAGACCGTAGAACCTCTCTGAGTTGAGACTCAGCTGCGGGTTGAGATTTCAGGTGAAGTCCGTGTGAGGGGCAGTGAGAAGAGTCCCCTTTCTGCTATTGGACCAGGGGAAACTTAATTGGGGAAGGGAAATGATCATTGAAAAAAACATAGATCAAACTACTTAAATATGTCAAACTCTGAAGCTTCGCTATTAAGACTGCACTTCAGAACAAAAGCAAACTTGAAAATAATGGTATTTAAAACAGCCTTTAATACATGTAACACTGACGTTTAATTCATGAGGTTAGTATTAATAACTTTTGATCTGCCAGATTTAATTGTTTCACCTAAACCAGTAATACCTACAAAGGTAACACGCTTATTTACATGACTCCAAACTTTGCAGGAATAGATTTCTGTTTACTGTAATTAACCTCCCTTTAATCCTGTATTTCACACTTACCCATCAGTTTGCTGTCAATCTTGACCTTATCTGTTCTTATGGATAAGTTAAGTTGTAGGGTCTCATTTGCACTATAGGAGAACTGGAAAAGATGACACAATAGAGATATTTATACCTTCATCTGGCAAGGTTAATTTCATGCGTTTTCTATGATACTCAGTTATCAGAGCTGTGAAGGTTTTAGAAACTATCCCAAACCTTATGGTCTTTTTTTTCATCTTGGCCAAATACACTTACAGAAAAATGTTTTAATGAACCTAATTCTTCACAATCAGGATTTTCAAGTATCAAGGGACAGCAATATCTGAATACCCACTTTTCATTAATTTAATTTACATTTGGTTATAAGTATCCAAGCAGCAAAGGTACTGTTCAGATTCAGTAAGTATAGCTGCTGACCCTGCTGAGTTCTCCCTTCCCACACCATCTGGCCCCATTACTTCATGGACACGGCAGACTCGCACCACATGGAGGGGAAATCTCTTGCATCTTTTGCAGTGCAACCCCCTCGTTATAGCCAAAGTGCAAGGTTCACATGCTCCAAGACATGAGCTTCTGCTCAGGTTGAAAGCTAGCAGCAGTAACAACCGTTGGGAAAGAAAAAGAACATAGAAAAATATAATGGCTTTATAAAGCAAATGCTTTGTGCTAGGCTCAAATGCTGCATAAATGCTAATCAGTTCTCAAAACTACCCTGTTAGTAAGCTTGTAAGACACAAAGGTTAAAGTCAGCATAACATTTGTGAGTCCAATTTTGAGCGTGGTTAAATAGACTGTTTTTTTTGAATATAATTTCCTTTCTCTGTAAAATAAACCAGAGAGAAAGAAGCATAGCGAGTAGTTGTTATGCACCAGATTCCATAAAAAGGGAAGAATAAGAAAGGAATGGTCCTGAATTCCCCCAGGGACAGTTCACTGAATCCATGGACTGCATAGATAGAGAAATCAACAGGAATGATTGAGGGCTTTGAGAGAACAAACCAGGAGCACTGAATCAAAGCTCTTGCCTTTGGCTGCTACTACCAAAGGAGAATCTCCATCAAAGGTGACTTTCTCCTCTGAGGAAAACCAATATTAACTCTATATTTCTGGACATATGTGGACATTGGAACTATAAGAACTGAATATATTTGGTAGCTGAATCATATTTTTGCATTTACCTCTTTACTCATGAATGAAAATTTTCCTTCATCTGATTCATCAACAGGAGCTTCAAATTCAAATTGGTTGTTTCCAACCACAAATTTTTTATTCTGTGGAAGAGAAAAGTTCAGTTTATAATTTGTTCAGCATCACAGTTCAGCATCACCAAGATGATAATACATCACCAGGCAATATCCCGTTCAGCACTGGAAGTAATAAGACTGAAAGAAGGCAGCTAACCAGTTGAAGTCGTCTCCTGAAAACAAAGCTAGTGAAACAGTGAATCAGCACAATCTATTGTATTGCTGCACCCTTTCAACATTCACTAAAGGTGGAAGCACTAGAGCATTACAAATAAAGCAAGAACATATCTAGCACTCCGTTTCAGAGAACAGCAAGAAAAAGCCAAGAGATGCGAATACTGGATGACTTCACACATCAGATGTGTTATTAACAGAGCTGTGAGAGTTCTGCCCTTTAAGGTTTTCTCTGTAGGGATCCTGGGCAGAGCAGGAATGCAAGAATTATGTGAGAAACTGGAATGAACATCTCTCAGACCTTACTGGCTTTGTTTCTCCTGCCTCACCATGACTCCAGCTGTGTTTGCACAGGATAATCTTTGACAGCAGCACCACTTAAGGTTATTCCTGCCTCCTAGATAGTATTTTCCCTCTTTCTTCTTCTTAGGTCCTAAATCCATTCATTCCTGCCTTTAGGCCGCAGCACATACCGACCTGTGCAGCGCTGGCAAAACTCTGTGTTTTGCGACTTAATAGAGGAACTAAGCCGGCTAAAAACCAAACACATCACCCCACGACACTTTTTCTGTGCTGGGTCATTCTTCAGCTCTGGCCTACAGCATTGCTGCAGAAACAGGTTTGTTAGAAGAACCCAGAGAAAGAAACAAGTACTAAGGATTTTTTCAGGCAGTACTGTTAGTAAATACTTATGAAATCAGAGCCCATTGGGGGATGAGCCTAATTTTAGCTTTTTAGAATCACTCTGGGTTGGAAGGAAACTTCAAAGATCATCTAGTCTAATCCCATTTCCATGGGCAGGGACACCTTCCACTACATCAGGTTGCTCAAAGCCCCATCCAGCCTGACCTTGAACACTTCCAATGATGGGGCAGCCATAGTGCAGTCTGAACATACTCTCAGCCTAAACCCATTGTCTTGAGTCCTGGCACCACAGGCTCCAATAAAATGTCTTTCTGTCTTTCTGATAAGCCCCCTTTACATATTGAAAGACCTCAAAGAAGTCTCCTTGGAACTTTCTCTTCTCCAGGCTGACCAACCCTAACTCTCTCAGCCTGTCCTCATAGGATAGGTGTTCCATCCCTCTGATAATTTTTGTGTTCCTCCTCTGGACCTGCTCCAACAAGTCCATGTCTTTCCTGTGCTGAGGGCTGCAGAGCTGGATGCAGTACTCCAGATGGGGTCTCACCAGAGAGGAGCAGAGGGGCAGAAACACCTCCCTCAACCTGCTCATCACACTTCTTTTGATGCAGCCCAGGTTACGACTGGCCTTCTGGGTTGCAAGCACACATTGCTGGCTTGTATCTAAGTTTTTATCCACCAGCATCCCCAAGTCCTACTGTCATTCCATTCATCCCCCAACCTGATCATCCCAATTAATATCAGGGATTGCCTCAGCTCAGGTGCAGGACCTTGAACTTGGCCTTGTTGAACTTCACGAGAACTTCACTTTCATGCCTTCAGTGGATGTAAAGAACTAGTCCCCACTTTTGTTCAGAACCACTTAAATCTTGGGGTACACATCAAAAAAAATAACAGTTACTTGATTCCTATTTCCTGCTCCAAGGGTTAGTAAGTTGTACCCTGCTATCATCTAAGCCTCATGTATGAAGATCTTACCCTATTTATCTGTAGCTAATTCTTCAATGCTGGAATCACTGGTAACTCACAGGTCATTAGGTTTTATTTAATTAGTGCAGCGGAAACCTTTCCTTTTGTGCCTTCAATGTGACAGGCTGGGTAGCAAATGCAAGAGCCCACCAAGGTTTGGAGCAGAGGAGGAGCCCGTGCTTTAGCCAGGTAAAGGGCCTGACTCCAGTTTCTGGGAGGTTTTGGGGAACAGACCTTTTACTTCTTTGTTCTCAGAACTCGCATAGAGAAAATAAGCTACAGACTGAACTCCAAAAAGCCTTTTCTGAAAGTTTTACAGCCCATCCTGCTTTACAAAAAATATCTACATACTCCAATTTTTAAAGCACCTTACAAACCTCTGTTTTGAGGAATGCTGCCTTGCTTTCCCTACTCTACGTTGCAACATATCACGTATTTTTCAAAAGTGTTCAAATTCTGCTGCTGCTGAGTAAGGCTTTCCCACACACTTAACAGAAGGCACTGGGAGAGGAGGGGAGTTTCAGTGTGCATGACAGCTGCCACCTGAAATCAGGAGATACTATAATGACAGCTGCCACCTGAAATCAGGAGATGATATACCAGGTTCTTGTGCAGAAGGCTAGAGAGCTCACATTCAGCAGTCTGGGGGCAAGAGGAAACACTCAGTGAACACTGAGAAGTGGGTTACACATCAAACACATGACAAAGACAAATCCAAATGGAAAATTACTTTTAATGAAAACCTTTGGAGGGCTAATAAGCTTATCTTGATGCTGGTACATCTGTCTCTTCTACTGTGCCAATCTTTCAAGGACTCAGCTGGAGAATGCCTCTCAGAAGTTGCATGCAATATGTACCAAGTTCTCTTTTCACCCCCTTGTTCTGGATGATGCTATTCCGAAGAGAATGATGACAGCTTGGATTTACTTCTCCTTCCTACTGAAATTCTTTCAGAGGAAGGAGGGGAAGAAAAACAGCCAACAGCTTCTCCTCTTTTAGTCTATTTCCCTCCAGCAGAAGCCCTCATCAAGAGATTTACTCATTGTACTGTAACCGTTCACAAGTTAAGAGATGCATACAAAAACTGTGAGCTTATTCTTCCACTCTCCATTCTGCAATAGCACTTTTAGAAGCCATACATATTTCCTACTCCCTGGGTAAGACCAGACCTTCACTGCTAATCTCCACTTGGAAACAGAGATGCTTATATGCATGATATTGGTTAGTGCACTTAGTCACCCATGAGTGTGCATCATGCCTTAAAGCAAAGTACAGATTAAACCAAGATAATAGAGATAGTAGTTCAAAGTGACAACAGAACATTCATTCTTGCTTATCAACTTTTTCTAAGCAAGAATTTAGGCAAGGAAAATGGATATATACCAACATTCTAATCAATAAAGACCTTAAACGTGCTCATAGCTGCATGACTGCTACCTCCAAACACAGTATAATGCCCAGTATATCTTGAGGCAAAATGGTTCCACATGAGAAGCCATATGCTATTTTGCCTTTGGGCTGCAGCCAATCTCTACATAATATCCATCCATGGCTTCTCCTGAGCTACCCTGCTCTCCATGAGATGATTACCAAAGGCCAAGGGTAAGTTATGCCCTTATTCTAAAGAACTTTCAGTAACCAAAGTTATTGCTTCAGATAGCATGACTCCACAGGCACAAGTGCCTGTACGATTACAACTATTTAATGCTTTATTTGTCTGTTTTCACATATACTCAGAGGTCTGTGTATAGAGCTGTAGTCACTGTGTATGCCTATTTAAGTCCTGACACTGAAGGCATTATTATTCTGGTTCAAAAATGCACCTCTGTAGCATGATATATGTGGCTGCTCCAGTGACAGACATGACGTTCACACATGGCTCTCACCTAAGTAAAATAATTCTGACATCATTTGACACTTATTGCTCTCCAGCATCTTTCCAGCCTAAAGCCTATGCATTCATCTTACTTCTCACAGAGACTTGAATTCCATGTAAGACTTCCCAGTTCCAAGTTAAATAAATGCATACTGTGTCTGGTCTGTAGGCAATTCATTAAACTCTGCTACCCATGACAAAGCATTCAATCCACAGGATGTGTCTGCCTTCACTAAATGTAATTGATACCTCACAGGAAAAAAAAAAAGTGCAGAAGCACTTTTGTTCCCTTTTGTCTACTAGTAGTTCAGAAAGATTAAAGTTCTTATTCACCAAATGATAAACTAGATGAAGGAGTTGTTGGGTTCCTGCTGCTGTTTCTCCTCCTTAGAGGAAAAGGGTCCTCTAGAAGTCAAATTTAGTACATCTAGATTATGCATCTGATCTGAATTTGTTCTTGAGAAAGAATAGGATCTTCCACTTATATCAAGGGAGCAGGGAAAGATTTTCCTCTCAAGGAGAAAACCGGCTCTTCACAATGCTAAACAAAAGAAATGTGAGTAAATTCTCTGGAATATTTTCTGGTTTTAGTAGAGAACTGTGGTCCACTTCATGCACACAGCCAGACATCTTACCAGGGACCAGCCCCGGCATCTCAGATACTGGATCAAATTCACCAAATTCCTTTTTTTTTTTTTT